>OX451739.1:397038479-397045979 GCA_948472305.1 Vicia faba
AAAACAACGTTAAATAAATAACAACAACAGAACAACAACGTCAAAAAAACAACAACACGAACAACGTCAACAACAACAACAACAACAATGTTAAATAAACAAAAACACGAACAACGTCAACAACAACAACAACAATGTTAAATAAACAACAACAACAATAACGTCAACAACAACAACAACAATGTCAAATAAACAACAACAACAACAACGTCAAATAAACAACAATATCTAAAACAACGTCAAATAAACAACAACAACAACAACAACAACAACAACGTCAAATAAACAACAACAACAACAATGCAACAACAACAACAACAACAATGTCAAATAAACAACAACAACAACGTCAACAACAACAACAATGTCAAAAAAAACAACAACAACAACAACATCAAATAAACAACAACAACGTCAAATAAACAACAACAATAACAACAACAACAACGTCAAATAAACAACAACAACAACGTCAAATAAACAACAACAACAACAACATCAACAACAACAAAAATGTCAAATAAACAACAACAACAACAACAACGTCAACAACAACAACGTCAAATAAACAACAACAACAACAATATCAAATAAACAACAACAACAACAACAACGTCAAATAAATAGCAATAACAATGATAAATAAACAACAACAACAACAACAACAGCGTCAAATAAACAATAAAGACAACAACAACGTCAAATAAATAACAACAACAACAACGTCAAATAAACAACAACAACACCAACGTCAAATAAACAACAACAACAACAACATCAAATAAACAACAACAACGTCAAATAAACAACAACAATAACAACAACAACAACAACGTCAAATAAACAACAACAACAACGTCAAATAGACAATAACAACATCAACAACAACAAAAACGTCAAAGAAACAACAACAACAACAATGTCAACAACAACAAGTACGTCAAATAAACAACAACAACAACAACGTCAAATAAACAACAACAATAACAACGTCAAATAAACAATAACACCAACAACGTCAACAATAACAACAACAACAATGTCAAATAAACAACAACAACAACGTCAACAACAACAACAATGTCAAATAAACAACAACAACACCAACATCAAATAAACAACAACAACAACAACGTCAAATAAACAACAATAATAACAACAACAACAACAACAACAACGTCAAATAAACAATAACAACAACAACGTCAAATAAACAACAACAACAACGTCAAATAAACAACAATAACAACAACGTCAAATAAACAACAACAACAACAACGTCAAATAATCAACAACAACAACAACATCAACAACAACAAAAACGTCAAATAAACAACAACAACAATGTCAACAACAACAACTACGTCAAATAAACAACAACAACAACAATGTCAACAACAACAATGTCAAATAAACAACAACAACAACGCCAAATAAACAACAACAACTAAAACAACGTCAAGTAAACAACAACAACAACAACAACAACGTCAAATAAACAACAACACCAACAACAACAACAACACCACCAACAACAACAACAACGTCAACAACAACAACAACTTCAAATAAACAACAACAACAACAACGTCAACAACAACAACAACGTCAAATAAACAACAACAACAACGTCAAATAAACAACAACAACAACAACAACAATGTCAACAACAACAACGTCAAATAAACAACAACAACAACAACGTCAAATAAACAACAACAATAACAACAACAACAACAACGTCAAATAAACAACAACAACAACAACAACGTCAAATAAATAACAACAACAACAACAACATCAACAACAACAAAAACGTCAAATAAACAACAACAACAACAACAACGTCAACAACAACAACGCTAAATAAACAACAACATCAACAATATCAAATAAACAACAACAACAACGTCAAATTAACAACAATAACAACGTTAAATAAACAACAACAACAACAACAGCGTCAAATAAACAATAAAGACAACAACAACATCAAATAAATAACAACAACAACAACGTCAAATAAACAACAACAACACCAACGTCAAATAAACAACAACAACAATATCAAATAAACAACAACAACGTCAAATAAACAACAACAATAACAACAACAACAATAACGTCAAATAAACAACAACAACAACAACGTCAAATAGACAATAACAACAACAACAACAACAACATCAACAACAACAAAAACGTCAAAGAAACAACAACAACAACAACGTCAACAACAACAACTACGTCAAATAAACAACAACAATAACAACGTCAAATAAACAACAACACCAACAACGTCAACAACTACAACAACAACAATGTCAAATAAACAACAACAACACCAACATCAAATAAACAACAACAACAACAACGTCAAATAAACAACAATAATAACAACAACAACAACAACAACGTCAAATAAACAATAACAACAACAACGTCAAATAAACAACAACAACAACAACGTCAAATAAACAACAATAACAACAACGTCAAATAAACAACAACAACAACAACAACGTCAAATAAACAACAACAACAACAACATCAACAACAACAAAAACGTCAAATAAACAACAACAACAATGTCAACAACAACAACTACGTCAAATAAACAACAACAACAACAATGTCAACAACAACAATGTCAAATAAACAACAACAACAACGCCAAATAAACAACAACAACTAAAACAACGTCAAGTAAACAACAACACCAACAACAACAATGTCAAATAAACAACAAGAACAACAACAATGTCAACAATAACAACAACAACAACAACGTCAAATAAACAACAACAACAACAACGTCAAATAAACAACAACGTCAACAACAACAACAACAACGTCAAATAAATAACAACAACAATGTCAAAAAAACAACAACAACAACAACAACAACGTCAACAACAACAACGTCAAATAAACAACAACAACAACAACGTCAAAAAAACAACAACAACAACAACAACGTCAAATAAACAACAACAACAACGTCAAATAAACAACAACAACAACAACATCAAATAAACAACAACAACAACCTCAAATAAACAACAACAATAACAACAACAACAACGTTAAATAAACAACAACAACGTCAAATAGACAATAACAACAACGTCAAGTAAACACTAACAACAACAACAACATCATCAACAACAAAAACGTCAAAGAAACAACAACAACATCAACGTCAAATAGACAATAACAACATCAACAACAACATCAACAACAACAAAAACGTCAAAGAAACAACAACAACAACAACAATGTCAACAACAACAACTACGTCAAATAAACAACAACAACAACAACGTCAAATAAACAACAACAATAACAACGTCAAATAAACAATAACACCAACAACGTCAACAACAACAACAACAACAATGTCAAATAAACAACAACAACAACGTCAACAACAACAACAATGTCAAATAAACAACAACAACACCAACATCAAATAAACAACAACAACAACAACGTCAAATAAACAACAATAATAACAACAACAACAACAACAACAACAACGTCAAATAAACAATAACAACAACAACGTCAAATAAACAACAACAACAACGTCAAATAAACAACAATAACAACAACGTCAAATAAACAACAATAACAACAACAACGTCAAATAATCAACAACAACAACAACATCAACAACAACAAAAACGTCAAATAAACAACAACAACAATGTCAACAACAACAACTACGTCAAATAAACAACAACAACAACAATGTCAACAACAACAATGTCAAATAAACAACAACAACGCCAAATAAACAACAACAACTAAAACAACGTCAAGTAAACAACAACAACAACAACAACAACGTCAAATAAACAACAACACCAACAACAACAACAACACCAACAACAACAACAACAACGTCAACAACAACAACAACAACTTCAAATAAACAACAACAACAACAACGTCAACAACAACAACAACGTCAAATAAACAACAACAACAACGTCAAATAAACAACAACAACAATGTCAACAACAACAACGTCAAATAAACAACAACAACAACAACGTCAAATAAACAACAACAATAACAACAACAACAACGTCAAATAAACAACAACAACAACAACGTCAAATAAATAACAACAACAACAACAACATCAACAACAACAAAAACGTAAAATAAACAACAACAACAACAACAACGTCAACAACAACAACGTCAAATAAACAACAACAACAACAATATCAAATAAACAACAACAACAACGTCAAATTAACAACAATAACAACGTTAAATAAACAACAACAACAACAGCGTCAAATAAACAATAAAGACAACAACAACGTCAAATAAATAACAACAACAACAACGTCAAATAAACAACAACAACACCAACGTCAAATAAACAACAACAACAATATCAAATAAACAACAATAACGTCAAATAAACAACAACAATAACAACAACAACAACAACAACGTCAAATAAACAACAACAACAACAACGTCAAATAGACAACAACAACAACAACAACATCAACAACAACAAAAACGTCAAAGAAACAACAACAACAACAACGTCAACAACAACAACTACGTCAAATAAACAACAACAATAACAACGTCAAATAAACAACAACACCAACAACGTCAACAACTACAACAACAACAATGTCAAATAAACAACAACAACAACGTCAACAACAACAACAATGTCAAATAAACAACAACAACACCAACATCAAATAAACAACAACAACAACAACGTCAAATAAACAACAATAATAACAACAACAAGAACAACAACAACGTCATATAAACAATAACAACAACAACGTCAAATAAACAACAACAACAACAACAACGTCAAATAAATAACAACAACAACAACAACATCAACAACAACAAAAACGTCAAATAAACAACAACAACAACAACAACAACGTCAACAACAACAACGCTAAATAAACAACAACAACAACAATATCAAATAAACAACAACAACAACGTCAAATTAACAACAATAACAACGTTAAATAAACAACAACAACAACAACAACAGCGTCAAATAAACAATAAAGACAACAACAACGTCAAATAAATAACAACAACAACAACGTCAAATAAACAACAACAACACCAACGTCAAATAAACAACAACAACAATATCAAATAAACAACAACAACGTCAAATAAACAACAACAATAACAACAACAACAATAACGTCAAATAAACAACAACAACAACAACGTCAAATAGACAATAACAACAACAACAACAACAACAACATCAACAACAACAAAAACGTCAAAGAAACAACAACAACAACAACGTCAACAACAACAACTACGTCAAATAAACAACAACAATAACAACGTCAAATAAACAACAACACCAACAACGTCAACAACTACAACAACAACAATGTCAAATAAACAACAACAACAACGTCAACAACAACAACAATGTCAAATAAACAACAACAACACCAACATCAAATAAACAACAACAACAACAACGTCAAATAAACAACAATAATAACAACAACAACAACAACAACGTCAAATAAACAATAACAACAACAACGTCAAATAAACAACAACAACAACAACGTCAAATAAACAACAATAACAACAACGTCAAATAAACAACAACAACAACAACGTCAAATAAACAACAACAACAACAACATCAACAACAACAAAAACGTCAAATAAACAACAACAACAATGTCAACAACAACAACTACGTCAAATAAACAACAACAACAACAATGTCAACAACAACAATGTCAAATAAACAACAACAACAACGCCAAATAAACAACAACAACTAAAACAACGTCAAGTAAACAACAACACCAACAACAACAATGTCAAATAAACAACAAGAACAACAACAATGTCAACAATAACAACAACAACAACAACGTCAAATAAACAACAACAACAACAACAACGTCAAATAAACAACAACGTCAACAACAACGTCAAATAAATAACAACAACAATGTCAAAAAAACAACAACAACAACAACAACAACAACGTCAACAACAACAACGTCAAATAAACAACAACAACAACAACGTCAAAAAAACAACAACAACAACAACAACGTCAAAAAAACAACAACAACAACAACGTCAAATAAACAACAACAACAACAACATCAAATAAACAACAACAACAACCTCAAATAAACAACAACAATAACAACAACAACAACGTTAAATAAACAACAACAACGTCAAATAGACAATAACAACAACGTCAAGTAAACACTAACAACAACAACAACATCATCAACAACAAAAACGTCAAAGAAACAACAACAACATCAACGTCAACAACAACAACTACGTCAAATAAACAACAACAACAACAACGTCAAGTAAACAACAACAACAACAACAATGTCAACAACAACAACAACGTCAAATAAACAACAACACCAACAACGTCAACAATAACAACAACAACATCAAATAAACAACAACAACAACAACGTCAAATAAACAACAACAATAACAACAACAACAACATCAAATAAACAACAACATCAACAACAACGTCAAATAAACAACAACAACGTCAAATAAATAACAACAACAACAACATCAACAACAACAACAACAACGTCAACAACAACAACTACATCAAATAAACAACAACAACAATGTCAACAAAAACAATGTCAAATAAACAACAACAACAACCCCAAATAAACAACAACAACTAAAACAACGTCAAATAAACAACAACAACAACAACAACGTCAAATAAACAACAACACCAACAACAACAATGTCAAATAAACAACAAGAACAACAACAATGTCAACAATAACAACAACAACAACAACGTCAAATAAACAACAACAACAACAACAACGTCAAATAAACAACAACGTCAACAACAACAACAACGTCAAATAAATAACAACAACAATGTCAAAAAAACAACAACAACAACAACAACGTCAACAACAACAACGTCAAATAAACAACAACAACAACAACAACGTCAAATAAACAACAGCAACAACAACGTCAAATAAACAACAACAATAACAACAACGTCAAATAAGCAACAACAACAACAACAAATACAACAACAACAACAACAACGTCAAATAACAAAAAAAACAACGTCAAATAAACAACAACAACAACAACGTCAACAACAACAACTACGTCAAATAAACAACAACAACAAAAACGTCAAATAAACAACAACAACAACAATGTCAACAACAACAACGTCAAATAAACAACAACAACAACAACGTAAAAAAAACAAGAACAACTAAAACAACGTTAAATAAATAACAACAACAGAACAACAACGTCAAAAAAACAACAACACGAACATCGTCAACAACAACAACAACAACAATGTTAAATAAACAACAACACGAACAACGTCAACAACAACAACAACAATGTTAAATAAACAACAACAACAACAACGTCAACAACAACAACAACAATGTCAAATAAACAACA
>OX451739.1:397048479-397068479 GCA_948472305.1 Vicia faba
AACAACAACTAAAACAACGTCAAGTAAACAACAACAACAACAACAACAACGTCAACAACAACAACAACAACGTCAAATAAACAACAACAACAACAACAACAACAACAACGTCAATAACAATAACAACGTCAAATAAACAACAACAACAACGTCAAATAAACAACAACAACAACAACAACAATGTCAACAACAACAACGTCAAATAAACAACAACACCAACAACGTCAACAACAACAACATCAAATAAACAACAACAACAACAACGTCAAATAAACAACAACAATAACAACAACAACAACAACAAATAAACAACAACAACAACAACGTCAAATAAACAACAACAACAACAACGTCAAATAAACAATAAAGACAATAACAACGTCAAATAAATAACAACAACAAAAATGTCAAATAAACAACACCAACACCAATGTCAAATAAACAACAACAACAACAACATAAAATAAACAACAACAACAACCTCAAATAAACAACAACAATAACAACAACAACAACGTTAAATAAACAACAACAACGTCAAATAGACAATAACAACAACGTCAAGTAAACACTAACAACAACAACAACATCAACAACAACAAAAACGTCAAAGAAACAACAACAACAACAACAACAACAACGTCAACAACAACAACTATGTCAAATAAACAATAACAACAACAACGTCAAGTAAACAACAACAACAACAATGTCAACAACAACAACGTCAAATAAACAACAACACCAACAACGTCAACAACAACAACAACAACAACATCAAATAAACAACAACAACAACAACGTAAAATAAACAACAACAATAACAACAACAACAACATCAAATAAACAACAACATCAACAACAACGTCAAATAAACAACAACAACGTCAAATAAATAACAACAACAACATCAACAACAACAACAACAGCGTCAACAACAACAACTACATCAAATAAACAACAACAACAATGTCAACAACAACAATGTCAAATAAACAACAACAACCCCAAATAAACAACAACAACTAAAACAACGTCAAATAAACAACAACAACAACAACAACGTCAAATAAACAACAACACCAACAACAACAATGTCAAATAAACAACAAGAACAACAACAATGTCAACAATAACAACAACAACAACAACGTCAAATAAACAATAACAACAACAACAACGTCAAATAAACAACAACGTCAACAACAACAACAACAACAACGTCAAATAAATAACAACAACAATATCAAAAAAACAACAACAACAACAACAACAACGTCAACAACAACAACGTCAAATAAACAACAACAACAACAACGTCAAAAAAACAACAACAACAACAACAACGTCAAATAAACAACAACAACAACAACGTCAAATAAACAACAACAACAACAACAACATCAAATAAATAACAACAACAACCTCAAATAAACAACAACAATAACAACAACAACAACGTTAAATAAACAACAACAACGTCAAATAGACAATAACAACAACGTCAAGTAAACACTAACAACAACAACAACATCAACAACAACAAAAACGTCAAAGAAACAACAACAACATCAACGTCAACAACAACAACTACGTCAAATAAACAACAACAACAACAACAACGTCAAGTAAACAACAACAACAACAACAATGTCAACAACAACAACAACGTCAAATAAACAACAACACCAACAACGTCAACAATAATAACAACAACATCAAATAAACAACAACAACAACAACGTCAAATAAACAACAACAATAACAACAACAACAACAACATCAAATAAACAACAACATCAACAACAACGTCAAATAAACAACAACAACGTCAAATAAATAACAACAACAATAACATCAACAACAACAACAACAACGTCAACAACAACAACTACATCAAATAAACAACAACAACAATGTCAACAACAACAATGTCAAATAAACAACAACAACAACCCCAAATAAACAACAACAACTAAAACAACGTCAAATAAACAACAACAACGTGAAATAAACAACAACACCAACAACAACAATGTCAAATAAACAACAAGAACAACAACAATGTCAACAATAACAACAACAACAACGTCAAATAAACAACAACAACAACAACAACGTCAAATAAACAACAACGTCAACAACAACAACAACAACGTCAAATAAATAACAACAACAATGTCAAAAAAACAACAACAACAACAACAACGTCAACAAAAACAACGTCAAATAAACAACAACAACAACAACGTCAAAAAAACAACAACAACAACGTCAAATAAACAACAGCAACAACAACGTCAAATAAACAACAACAATAACAACAACGTCAAATAAGCAACAACAACAACAACAAATACAACAACAACAACAACAACAACGTCAAATAACAAAAAAACAACGTCAAATAAACAACAACAACAACAACGTCAACAACAACAACTACGTCAAATAAACAACAACAACAAAAACGTCAAATAAACAACAACAACAACAATGTCAACAACAACAACGTCAAATAAACAACAACAACAACGTAAAAAAAACAAGAACAACTAAAACAACGTTAAATAAATAACAACAACAGAACAACAACGTCAAAAAAATAACAACACGAACAACGTCAACAACAACAACAACAATGTTAAATAAACAACAACACGAACAACGTCAACAACAACAACAACAACAATGTTAAATAAACAACAACAACAACAACGTCAACAACAACAACAACAATGTCAAATAAACAACAACAACAACGTCAAATAAACAACAATATCTAAAACAACGTCAAATAAACAACAACAACAACAACAACGTCAAATAAACAACAACAACAACAATGCAACAACAACAACAACAACAACAATGTCAAATAAACAACAACAACAACGTCAACAACAACAACAATGTCAAAAAAAACAACAACAACAACAACATCAAATAAACAACAACAACAACGTCAAATAAACAACAACAATAACAACAACAACAACGTCAAATAAACAACAACAACAACAACATCAACAACAACAAAAACATCAAATAAACAACAACAACAACAACAACGTCAACAACAACAACGTCAAAACAACAACGTCAAATAAACAACAACAACAACAATATCAAATAAACAACAACAACAACAACAACGTCAAATAAATAGCAATAACAACGATAAATAAACAACAACAACAACAGCGTCAAATAAACAATAAAGACAACAACAACGTCAAATAAATAACAACAACAACAACGTCAAATAAACAACAACAACACCAACGTCAAATAAACAACAACAACAACATCAAATAAACAACAACAACGTCAAATAAACAACAACAATAACAACAACAACAACAACAACGTCAAATAAACAACAACAACAACGTCAAATAGACAATAACAACATCAACAACAACATCAACAACAACAAAAACGTCAAAGAAACAACAACAACAACAACAATGTCAACAACAACAACTACGTCAAATAAACAACAACAACAACGTCAAATAAACAACAACAATAACAACGTCAAATAAACAATAACACCAACAACGTCAACAACAACAACAACAACAATGTCAAATAAACAACAACAACAACGTCAACAACAACAACAATGTCAAATAAACAACAACAACACCAACATCAAATAAACAACAACAACAACAACAACAACGTCAAATAAACAACAATAATAACAACAACAACAACAACAACGTCAAATAAACAATAACAACAACAACGTCAAATAAACAACAACAACAACGTCAAATAAACAACAATAACAACAACGTCAAATAAACAACAACAACAACAACAACGTCAAATAATCAACAACAACAACAACATCAACAACAACAAAAACGTCAAATAAACAACAACAACAATGTCAACAACAACAACTACGTCAAATAAACAACAACAACAACAATGTCAAATAAACAACAACAATAACAACAACAACAACAACAACAAATAAACAACAACAACAACAACGTCAAATAAACAACAACAACAACAACAACGTCAAATAAACGATAAAGACAATAACAACGTCAAATAAATAACAACAACAAAAACGTCAAATAAAGAACACCAACACCAATGTCAAATAAACAACAACAACAACAACATAAAATAAACAACAACAACAACCTCAAATAAACAACAACAATAACAACAACAACAACGTTAAATAAACAACAACAACGTCAAATAGACAATAACAACAACGTCAAGTAAACACTAACAACAACAACAACATCAACAACAACAAAAACGTCAAAGAAACAACAACAACAACAACAACAACAACGTCAACAACAACAACTACGTCAAATAAACAACAACAACAACAACGTCAAGTAAGCAACAACAACAACAACAACAATGTCAACAACAACAACGTCAAATAAACAACAACACCAACAACGTCAACAACAACAACAACAACAACATCAAATAAACAACAACAACAACAACGTCAAATAAACAACAACAACAACAATGCAACAACAACAACAACAACAACAATGTCAAATAAACAACAACAACAATGTCAACAACAACAACAATGTCAAAAAAAACAACAACAACAACAACAACATCAAATAAACAACAACAACAACGTCAAATAAACAACAACAATAACAACAACAACAACGTCAAATAAACAACAACAACAACGTCAAATAAACAACAACAACAACAACATCAACAACAACAAAAACGTCAAATAAACAACAACAACAACAACGTCAACAACAACAACGTCAACAACAACAACGTCAAATAAACAACAACAACAACAATATCAAATAAACAACAACAACAACAACGTCAAATAAATAGCAATAACAACGATAAATAAACAACAACAACAACAGCGTCAAATAAACAATAAAGACAACAACAACGTCAAATAAATAACAACAACAACAACGTCAAATAAACAACAACAACACCAACGTCAAATAAACAACAACAACAACATCAAATAAACAACAACAACGTCAAATAAACAACAACAATAACAACAACAACAACAACAACGTCAAATAAACAACAACAACAACGTCAAATAGACAATAACAACATCAACAACAACATCAACAACAACAAAAACGTCAAAGAAACAACAACAACAACAATGTCAACAACAACATCTACGTCAAATAAACAACAACAACAACGTCAAATAAACAACAACAATAACAACGTCAAATAAACAATAACACCAACAACGTCAACAACAACAACAACAACAATGTCAAATAAACAACAACAACAACGTCAAATAAACAACAACAACAACGTCAAATAAACAACAACAATAACAACGTCAAATAAACAATAACACCAACAACGTCAACAACAACAACAACAACAATGTCAAATAAACAACAACAACAACGTCAACAACAACAACAATGTCAAATAAACAACAACAACACCAACATCAAATAAACAACAACAACAACAACGTCAAATAAACAACAATAATAACAACAACAACAACAACAACAACGTCAAATAAACAATAACAACAACAACGTCAAATAAACAACAACAACAACGTCAAATAAACAACAATAACAACAACGTCAAATAAACAACAACAACAACAACAACAACGTCAAATAATCAACAACAACAACAACATCAACAACAACAAAAACGTCAAATAAACAACAACAACAATGTCAACAACAACAACTACGTCAAATAAACAACAACAACAACAATGTCAAATAAACAACAATAACAATAACAACAACAACAACATCAAATAAACAACAACATCAACAACAATGTCAAATAAACAACAACAACGTCAAATAAATAACAACAACAACAACATCAACAACAACAACAACAACGTCAACAACAACAACTACATCAAATAAACAACAACAACAATGTCAACAACAACAATGTCAAATAAACAACAACAACAACCCCAAATAAACAACAACAACTAAAACAACGTCAAATAAACAACAACAACAACAACAACAACGTCAAATAAACAACAACACCAACAACAACAATGTCAAATAAACAACAAGAACAACAACAATGTCAACAATAACAACAACAACAACGTCAAATAAACAACAACAACAACAACAACGTCAAATAAACAACAACGTCAACAACAACAACAACAACAACGTCAAATAAATAACAACAACAATGTCAAAAAAACAACAACAACAACAACAACGTCAATAACAACAACGTCAAATAAACAACAACAACAACAACAACAACAACAACGTCAATAACAATAACAACGTCAAATAAACAACAACAACAACGTCAAATAAACAACAACAACAACGTCAAATAAACAACAACAACAACAACAACAATGTCAACAACAACAACGTCAAATAAACAACAACACCAACAACGTCAACAACAACAACATCAAATAAACAACAACAACAACAACGTCAAATAAACAACAACAATAACAACAACAACAACAACAACAAATAAACAACAACAACAACAACGTCAAATAAACAACAACAACAACAACGTCAAATAAACAATAAAGACAATAACAACGTCAAATAAATAACAACAACAAAAATGTCAAATAAACAACACCAACACCAATGTCAAATAAACAACAACAACAACAACATAAAATAAACAACAACAACAACCTCAAATAAACAACAACAATAACAACAACAACAACGTTAAATAAACAACAACAACGTCAAATAGACAATAACAACAACGTCAAGTAAACACTAACAACAACAACAACATCAACAACAACAAAAACGTCAAAGAAACAACAACAACAACAACAACAACAACGTCAACAACAACAACTATGTCAAATAAACAATAACAACAACAACGTCAAGTAAACAACAACAACAACAACAATGTCAACAACAACAACGTCAAATAAACAACAACACCAACAACGTCAACAACAACAACAACAACAACATCAAATAAACAACAACAACAACAACGTAAAATAAACAACAACAATAACAACAACAACAACATCAAATAAACAACAACATCAACAACAACGTCAAATAAACAACAACAACGTCAAATAAATAACAACAACAACATCAACAACAACAACAACAGCGTCAACAACAACAACTACATCAAATAAACAACAACAACAATGTCAACAACAACAATGTCAAATAAACAACAACAACCCCAAATAAACAACAACAACTAAAACAACGTCAAATAAACAACAACAACAACAACAACGTCAAATAAACAACAACACCAACAACAACAATGTCAAATAAACAACAAGAACAACAACAATGTCAACAATAACAACAACAACAACAACGTCAAATAAACAATAACAACAACAACAACGTCAAATAAACAACAACGTCAACAACAACAACAACAACAACGTCAAATAAATAACAACAACAATATCAAAAAAACAACAACAACAACAACAACAACGTCAACAACAACAACGTCAAATAAACAACAACAACAACAACGTCAAAAAAACAACAACAACAACAACAACGTCAAATAAACAACAACAACAACAACGTCAAATAAACAACAACAACAACAACAACATCAAATAAATAACAACAACAACCTCAAATAAACAACAACAATAACAACAACAACAACGTTAAATAAACAACAACAACGTCAAATAGACAATAACAACAACGTCAAGTAAACACTAACAACAACAACAACATCAACAACAACAAAAACGTCAAAGAAACAACAACAACATCAACGTCAACAACAACAACTACGTCAAATAAACAACAACAACAACAACAACGTCAAGTAAACAACAACAACAACAACAATGTCAACAACAACAACAACGTCAAATAAACAACAACACCAACAACGTCAACAATAATAACAACAACATCAAATAAACAACAACAACAACAACGTCAAATAAACAACAACAATAACAACAACAACAACAACATCAAATAAACAACAACATCAACAACAACGTCAAATAAACAACAACAACGTCAAATAAATAACAACAACAATAACATCAACAACAACAACAACAACGTCAACAACAACAACTACATCAAATAAACAACAACAACAATGTCAACAACAACAATGTCAAATAAACAACAACAACAACCCCAAATAAACAACAACAACTAAAACAACGTCAAATAAACAACAACAACGTGAAATAAACAACAACACCAACAACAACAATGTCAAATAAACAACAAGAACAACAACAATGTCAACAATAACAACAACAACAACGTCAAATAAACAACAACAACAACAACAACGTCAAATAAACAACAACGTCAACAACAACAACAACAACGTCAAATAAATAACAACAACAATGTCAAAAAAACAACAACAACAACAACAACAACGTCAACAAAAACAACGTCAAATAAACAACAACAACAACAACGTCAAAAAAACAACAACAACAACAACGTCAAATAAACAACAGCAACAACAACGTCAAATAAACAACAACAATAACAACAACGTCAAATAAGCAACAACAACAACAACAAATACAACAACAACAACAACAACAACGTCAAATAACAAAAAAACAACGTCAAATAAACAACAACAACAACAACGTCAACAACAACAACTACGTCAAATAAACAACAACAACAAAAACGTCAAATAAACAACAACAACAACAATGTCAACAACAACAACGTCAAATAAACAACAACAACAACGTAAAAAAAACAAGAACAACTAAAACAACGTTAAATAAATAACAACAACAGAACAACAACGTCAAAAAAACAACAACACGAACAACGTCAACAACAACAACAACAATGTTAAATAAACAACAACACGAACAACGTCAACAACAACAACAACAACAATGTTAAATAAACAACAACAACAACAACGTCAACAACAACAACAACAATGTCAAATAAACAACAACAACAACGTCAAATAAACAACAATATCTAAAACAACGTCAAATAAACAACAACAACAACAACAACGTCAAATAAACAACAACAACAACAATGCAACAACAACAACAACAACAACAATGTCAAATAAACAACAACAACAACGTCAACAACAACAACAATGTCAAAAAAAACAACAACAACAACAACATCAAATAAACAACAACAACAACGTCAAATAAACAACAACAATAACAACAACAACAACGTCAAATAAACAACAACAACAACAACATCAACAACAACAAAAACATCAAATAAACAACAACAACAACAACAACGTCAACAACAACAACGTCAACAACAACAACGTCAAATAAACAACAACAACAACAATATCAAATAAACAACAACAACAACAACAACGTCAAATAAATAGCAATAACAACGATAAATAAACAACAACAACAACAGCGTCAAATAAACAATAAAGACAACAACAACGTCAAATAAATAACAACAACAACAACGTCAAATAAACAACAACAACACCAACGTCAAATAAACAACAACAACAACATCAAATAAACAACAACAACGTCAAATAAACAACAACAATAACAACAACAACAACAACAACGTCAAATAAACAACAACAACAACGTCAAATAGACAATAACAACATCAACAACAACATCAACAACAACAAAAACGTCAAAGAAACAACAACAACAACAACAATGTCAACAACAACAACTACGTCAAATAAACAACAACAACAACGTCAAATAAACAACAACAATAACAACGTCAAATAAACAATAACACCAACAACGTCAACAACAACAACAACAACAACAATGTCAAATAAACAACAACAACAACGTCAACAACAACAACAATGTCAAATAAACAACAACAACACCAACATCAAATAAACAACAACAACAACAACAACAACGTCAAATAAACAACAATAATAACAACAACAACAACAACAACGTCAAATAAACAATAACAACAACAACGTCAAATAAACAACAACAACAACGTCAAATAAACAACAATAACAACAACGTCAAATAAACAACAACAACAACAACAACGTCAAATAATCAACAACAACAACAACATCAACAACAACAAAAACGTCAAATAAACAACAACAACAATGTCAACAACAACAACTACGTCAAATAAACAACAACAACAACAACAATGTCAAATAAACAACAACAATAACAACAACAACAACAACAACAAATAAACAACAACAACAACAACGTCAAATAAACAACAACAACAACAACAACGTCAAATAAACGATAAAGACAATAACAACGTCAAATAAATAACAACAACAAAAACGTCAAATAAAGAACACCAACACCAATGTCAAATAAACAACAACAACAACAACATAAAATAAACAACAACAACAACCTCAAATAAACAACAACAATAACAACAACAACAACGTTAAATAAACAACAACAACGTCAAATAGACAATAACAACAACGTCAAGTAAACACTAACAACAACAACAACATCAACAACAACAAAAACGTCAAAGAAACAACAACAACAACAACAACAACAACGTCAACAACAACAACTACGTCAAATAAACAACAACAACAACAACGTCAAGTAAGCAACAACAACAACAACAACAATGTCAACAACAACAACGTCAAATAAACAACAACACCAACAACGTCAACAACAACAACAACAACAACATCAAATAAACAACAACAACAACAACGTCAAATAAACAACAACAACAACAATGCAACAACAACAACAACAACAACAATGTCAAATAAACAACAACAACAATGTCAACAACAACAACAATGTCAAAAAAAACAACAACAACAACAACAACATCAAATAAACAACAACAACAACGTCAAATAAACAACAACAATAACAACAACAACAACGTCAAATAAACAACAACAACAACGTCAAATAAACAACAACAACAACAACATCAACAACAACAAAAACGTCAAATAAACAACAACAACAACAACGTCAACAACAACAACGTCAACAACAACAACGTCAAATAAACAACAACAACAACAATATCAAATAAACAACAACAACAACAACGTCAAATAAATAGCAATAACAACGATAAATAAACAACAAAAACAACAGCGTCAAATAAACAATAAAGACAACAACAACGTCAAATAAATAACAACAACAACAACGTCAAATAAACAACAACAACACCAACGTCAAATAAACAACAACAACAACATCAAATAAACAACAACAACGTCAAATAAACAACAACAATAACAACAACAACAACAACAACGTCAAATAAACAACAACAACAACGTCAAATAGACAATAACAACATCAACAACAACATCAACAACAACAAAAACGTCAAAGAAACAACAACAACAACAATGTCAACAACAACATCTACGTCAAATAAACAACAACAACAACGTCAAATAAACAACAACAATAACAACGTCAAATAAACAATAACACCAACAACGTCAACAACAACAACAACAACAATGTCAAATAAACAACAACAACAACGTCAAATAAACAACAACAACAACGTCAAATAAACAACAACAATAACAACGTCAAATAAACAATAACACCAACAACGTCAACAACAACAACAACAACAATGTCAAATAAACAACAACAACAACGTCAACAACAACAACAATGTCAAATAAACAACAACAACACCAACATCAAATAAACAACAACAACAACAACGTCAAATAAACAACAATAATAACAACAACAACAACAACAACAACGTCAAATAAACAATAACAACAACAACGTCAAATAAACAACAACAACAACGTCAAATAAACAACAATAACAACAACGTCAAATAAACAACAACAACAACAACAACAACAACGTCAAATAATCAACAACAACAACAACATCAACAACAACAAAAACGTCAAATAAACAACAACAACAATGTCAACAACAACAACTACGTCAAATAAACAACAACAACAACAATGTCAAATAAACAACAATAACAATAACAACAACAACAACATCAAATAAACAACAACATCAACAACAATGTCAAATAAACAACAACAACGTCAAATAAATAACAACAACAACAACATCAACAACAACAACAACAACGTCAACAACAACAACTACATCAAATAAGCAACAACAACAATGTCAACAACAACAATGTCAAATAAACAACAACAACCCCAAATAAACAACAACAACTAAAACAACGTCAAATAAACAACAACAACAACAACAACAACGTCAAATAAACAACAACACCAACAACAACAATGTCAAATAAACAACAAGAACAACAACAATGTCAACAATAACAACAACAACAACGTCAAATAAACAACAACAACAACAACAACGTCAAATAAACAACAACGTCAACAACAACAACAACAACAACGTCAAATAAATAACAACAACAATGTCAAAAAAACAACAACAACAACAACAACAACGTCAATAACAACAACGTCAAATAAACAACAACAACAACAACGTCAAAAAAACAACAACAACAACAACAACGTTAAATAAACAACAGCAACAACAACGTCAAATAAACAACAACAATAACAACAACGTCAAATAAGCAACATCAACAACAACAAATACAACAACAACAACAACAACAACGTCAAATAACAAAAAAACAACGTCAAATAAACAACAACAACAACAACGTCAACAACAACAACTACGTCAAATAAACAACAACAACAAAAACGTCAAATAAACAACAACAACAACAATGTCAACAACAACAACGTCAAATAAATAACAACAACAACGTAAAAAAAACAAGAACAACTAAAACAACGTTAAATAAATAACAACAACGTCAAAAAAACAACAACACGAACAACGTCAACAACAACAACAACAACAATGTTAAATAAACAACAACACGAACAACGTCAACAACAACAACAACAACAATGTTAAATAAACAACAACAACAACAACAACGTCAACAACAACAACAACAATGTCAAATAAACAACAACAACAACGTCAAATAAACAACAATATCTAAAACAACGTCAAATAAACAACAACAACAACAACAACAACAACGTCAAATAAACAACAACAACAACAATGCAACAACAACAACAACAACAACAATGTCAAATAAACAACAACAACAACGTCAACAACAACAACAATGTCAAAAAAAACAACAACAACAACAACATCAAATAAACAACAACAACAACGTCAAATAAACAACAACAATAACAACAACAACAACGTCAAATAAACAACAACAACAACGTCAAATAAACAACAACAACAACAACAACATCAACAACAACAAAAACGTCAAATAAACAACAACAACAACAACAACAACGTCAACAACAACAACGTCAACAACAACAACGTCAAATAAACAACAACAACAACAATAATATCAAATAAACAACAACAACAACAACGTCAAATAAACAGCAATAACAACGATAAATAAACAACAACAACAACAACAGCGTCAAATAAACAATAAAGACAACAACAACGTCAAATAAATAACAACAACAACAACGTCAAATAAACAACAACAACACCAACGTCAAATCAACAACAACAACAACATCAAATAAACAACAACAACGTCAAATAAACAACAACAATAACAACAACAACAACAACATCGTCAAATAAACAACAACAACAACGTCAAATAGACAATAACAACATCAACAATAACATCAACAACAACAAAAACGTCAAAGAAACAACAACAACAACAACAATGTCAACAACAACAACTACGTCAAATAAACAACAACAACAACAACGTCAAATAAACAACAACAATAACAACGTCAACAACAACAACAACAACAACAATGTCAAATCAACAACAACAACAACGTCAACAACAACAACAATGTCAAATAAACAACAACAACACCAACATCAAATAAACAACAACAACAACAACAACAACGTCAAATAAACAACAATAATAACAACAACAACAACAACAACGTCAAATAAACAATAACAACAACAACGTCAAATAAACAACAACAACAACGTCAAATAAACAACAATAACAACAACGTCAAATAAACAACAACAACAACAACAACGTCAAATAATCAACAACAACAACAACATCAACAACAACAAAAACGTCAAATAAACAACAACAACAATGTCAACAACAACAACTACGTCAAATAAACAACAACAACAACAATGTCAAATAAACAACAACAATAACAACAACAACAACAACAACAAATAAACAACAACAACAACAACGTCAAATAAACAACAACAACAACAACAACGTCAAATAAACGATAAAGACAATAACAACGTCAAATAAATAACAACAACAAAAACGTCAAATAAAGAACACCAACACCAATGTCAAATAAACAACAACAACAACAACATAAAATAAACAACAACAACAACCTCAAATAAACAACAACAATAACAACAACAACAACGTTAAATAAACAACAACAACGTCAAATAGACAATAACAACAACGTCAAGTAAACACTAACAACAACAACAACATCAACAACAACAAAAACGTCAAAGAAACAACAACAACAACAACAACAACAACGTCAACAACAACAACTACGTCAAATAAACAACAACAACAACAACGTCAAGTAAGCAACAACAACAACAACAACAATGTCAACAACAACAACGTCAAATAAACAACAACACCAACAACGTCAACAACAACAACAACAACAACATCAAATAAACAACAACAACAACAACGTCAAATAAACAACAACAACAACAATGCAACAACAACAACAACAACAACAATGTCAAATAAACAACAACAACAATGTCAACAACAACAACAATGTCAAAAAAAACAACAACAACAACAACAACATCAAATAAACAACAACAACAACGTCAAATAAACAACAACAATAACAACAACAACAACGTCAAATAAACAACAACAACAACGTCAAATAAACAACAACAACAACAACATCAACAACAACAAAAACGTCAAATAAACAACAACAACAACAACGTCAACAACAACAACGTCAACAACAACAACGTCAAATAAACAACAACAACAACAATATCAAATAAACAACAACAACAACAACAACGTCAAATAAATAGCAATAACAACGATAAATAAACAACAAAAACAACAGCGTCAAATAAACAATAAAGACAACAACAACGTCAAATAAATAACAACAACAACAACGTCAAATAAACAACAACAACACCAACGTCAAATAAACAACAACAACAACATCAAATAAACAACAACAACGTCAAATAAACAACAACAATAACAACAACAACAACAACAACGTCAAATAAACAACAACAACAACGTCAAATAGACAATAACAACATCAACAACAACATCAACAACAACAAAAACGTCAAAGAAACAACAACAACAACAATGTCAACAACAACATCTACGTCAAATAAACAACAACAACAACGTCAAATAAACAACAACAATAACAACGTCAAATAAACAATAACACCAACAACGTCAACAACAACAACAACAACAATGTCAAATAAACAACAACAACAACGTCAAATAAACAACAACAACAACGTCAAATAAACAACAACAATAACAACGTCAAATAAACAATAACACCAACAACGTCAACAACAACAACAACAACAATGTCAAATAAACAACAACAACAACGTCAACAACAACAACAATGTCAAATAAACAACAACAACACCAACATCAAATAAACAACAACAACAACAACGTCAAATAAACAACAATAATAACAACAACAACAACAACAACAACGTCAAATAAACAATAACAACAACAACGTCAAATAAACAACAACAACAACGTCAAATAAACAACAATAACAACAACGTCAAATAAACAACAACAACAACAACAACAACAACGTCAAATAATCAACAACAACAACAACATCAACAACAACAAAAACGTCAAATAAACAACAACAACAATGTCAACAACAACAACTACGTCAAATAAACAACAACAACAACAATGTCAAATAAACAACAATAACAATAACAACAACAACAACATCAAATAAACAACAACATCAACAACAATGTCAAATAAACAACAACAACGTCAAATAAATAACAACAACAACAACATCAACAACAACAACAACAACGTCAACAACAACAACTACATCAAATAAGCAACAACAACAATGTCAACAACAACAATGTCAAATAAACAACAACAACCCCAAATAAACAACAACAACTAAAACAACGTCAAATAAACAACAACAACAACAACAACAACGTCAAATAAACAACAACACCAACAACAACAATGTCAAATAAACAACAAGAACAACAACAATGTCAACAATAACAACAACAACAACGTCAAATAAACAACAACAACAACAACAACGTCAAATAAACAACAACGTCAACAACAACAACAACAACAACGTCAAATAAATAACAACAACAATGTCAAAAAAACAACAACAACAACAACAACAACGTCAATAACAACAACGTCAAATAAACAACAACAACAACAACGTCAAAAAAACAACAACAACAACAACAACGTTAAATAAACAACAGCAACAACAACGTCAAATAAACAACAACAATAACAACAACGTCAAATAAGCAACATCAACAACAACAAATACAACAACAACAACAACAACAACGTCAAATAACAAAAAAACAACGTCAAATAAACAACAACAACAACAACGTCAACAACAACAACTACGTCAAATAAACAACAACAACAAAAACGTCAAATAAACAACAACAACAACAATGTCAACAACAACAACGTCAAATAAATAACAACAACAACGTAAAAAAAACAAGAACAACTAAAACAACGTTAAATAAATAACAACAACGTCAAAAAAACAACAACACGAACAACGTCAACAACAACAACAACAACAATGTTAAATAAACAACAACACGAACAACGTCAACAACAACAACAACAACAATGTTAAATAAACAACAACAACAACAACAACGTCAACAACAACAACAACAATGTCAAATAAACAACAACAACAACGTCAAATAAACAACAATATCTAAAACAACGTCAAATAAACAACAACAACAACAACAACAACAACGTCAAATAAACAACAACAACAACAATGCAACAACAACAACAACAACAACAATGTCAAATAAACAACAACAACAACGTCAACAACAACAACAATGTCAAAAAAAACAACAACAACAACAACATCAAATAAACAACAACAACAACGTCAAATAAACAACAACAATAACAACAACAACAACGTCAAATAAACAACAACAACAACGTCAAATAAACAACAACAACAACAACAACATCAACAACAACAAAAACGTCAAATAAACAACAACAACAACAACAACAACGTCAACAACAACAACGTCAACAACAACAACGTCAAATAAACAACAACAACAACAATAATATCAAATAAACAACAACAACAACAACGTCAAATAAACAGCAATAACAACGATAAATAAACAACAACAACAACAACAGCGTCAAATAAACAATAAAGACAACAACAACGTCAAATAAATAACAACAACAACAACGTCAAATAAACAACAACAACACCAACGTCAAATCAACAACAACAACAACATCAAATAAACAACAACAACGTCAAATAAACAACAACAATAACAACAACAACAACAACATCGTCAAATAAACAACAACAACAACGTCAAATAGACAATAACAACATCAACAATAACATCAACAACAACAAAAACGTCAAAGAAACAACAACAACAACAACAATGTCAACAACAACAACTACGTCAAATAAACAACAACAACAACAACGTCAAATAAACAACAACAATAACAACGTCAACAACAACAACAACAACAACAATGTCAAATCAACAACAACAACAACGTCAACAACAACAACAATGTCAAATAAACAACAACAACACCAACATCAAATAAACAACAACAACAACAACGTCAAATAAACAACAATAATAACAACAACAACAACAACGTCAAATAAACAATAACAACAACAACGTCAAATAAACAACAACAACAACGTCAAATAAACAACAATAACAACAACGTCAAATAAACAACAACAACAACAACAACAACGTCAAATAATCAACAACAACAACAACATCAACAACAACAAAAACGTCAAATAAACAACAACAACAATGTCAACAACAACAACTACGTCAAATAAACAACAACAACAACAATGTCAACAACAACAATGTCAAATAAACAACAACAACAACACCAAATAAACAACAACAACTAAAACAACGTCAAGTAAACAACAACAACAACAACAACGTCAAATAAACAACAACACCAACAACAACAACAACACCAACAACAACAACAACAACGTCAACAACAACAACAACAACTTCAAATAAACACTAACAACAACAATGTCAACAACAACAACAACGTCAAATAAACAACAACAACAACGTCAAATAAACAACAACAACAACAACAATGTCAACAACAACAACGTCAAATAAACAACAACACCAACAACGTCAACAACAACAACATCAAATAAACAACAACAACAACAACGTCAAATAAACAACAACAATAACAACAACAACAACAACAAATAAACAACAACAACAACAACAACGTCAAATAAACAACAACAACAACAACAACAATATCAACAACAACAACAACAACAACAACGTCAACAACAACAACTACATCAAATAAACAACAACAACAATGTCAACAACAACAATGTCAAATAAACAACAACAACAACCCCAAATGAACAACAACAAAAACGTCAAATAAACAACAACAACAACAACAACAACAACGTCAACAACAACAACGTCAAATAAACAACAACAACAACAATATCAAATAAACAACAACAACGTCAAATAAACAACAATAACAACGTCAAATAAACAACAACAACAACAACAACGTCAAATAAACAATAAAGACAACAACAACGTCAAATAAATAACAACAACAACAACGTCAAATAAACAACAACAACACCAACGTCAAATAAACAACAACAACAACAACATCAAATAAACAACAACAACAACGTCAAATAAACAACAACAACAACGTCAAATAAACAACAATATCTAAAACAACGTCAAATAAACAACAACAACAACAACAACAACGTCAAATAAACAACAACAACAACAATGCAACAACAACAACAACAACAACAATGTCAAATAAACAACAACAACAACGTCAACAACAACAACAATGTCAAAAAAAACAACAACAACAACAACATCAAATAAACAACAACAACAACGTCAAATAAACAACAACAATAACAACAACAACAACGTCAAATAAACAACAACAACAACGTCAAATAAACAACAACATCAACAACAACAAAAACGTCAAATAAACAACAACAACAACAACAACGTCAACAACAACAACGTCAACAACAACAACGTCAAATAAACAACAACAACAATATCAAATAAACAACAACAACAACAACGTCAAATAAACAGCAATAACAACGATAAATAAACAACAACAACAACAACAGCGTCAAATAAACAATAAAGACAACAACAACGTCAAATAAATAACAACAACAACGTCAAATAAACAACAACAACACCAACGTCAAATAAACAACAACAACAACATCAAATAAACAACAACAACGTCAAATAAACAACAACAATAACAACAACAACAACAACAACGTCAAATAAACAACAACAACAACGTCAAATAGACAATAACAACATCAACAATAACATCAACAACAACAAAAACGTCAAAGAAACAACAACAACAACAACAATGTCAACAACAACAACTACGTCAAATAAACAACAACAACAACAACGTCAAATAAACAACAACAATAACAACGTCAACAACAACAACAACAACAATGTCAAATAAACAACAACAACAACGTCAACAACAACAACA
>OX451739.1:397070979-397080979 GCA_948472305.1 Vicia faba
ATGTCAACAACAACAATGTCAAATAAACAACAACAACAACCCCAAATAAACAACAACAAAAAAACAACGTCAAATAAACAACAACAACAACGTCAAATAAACAATAACACCAACAACAACAATGTCAAATAAACAACAAGAACAACAACAATGTCAACAATAACAACAATAACAACAACAACAACGTCAAATAAACAACAACAACAACGTCAAATAAACAACAACGTCAACAACAACAACAACAACGTCAAATAAATAACAACAACAATGTCAAAAAAACAACAACAACAACAACAACAACGTCAAATAAACAACAACAACAACAACGTCAAAAAAACAACAACAACAACAACAACAACGTCAAATAAGCAACAACAACAACAACAAATACAACAACAACAACAACAACAACGTCAAATAACAAAAAAACAACGTCAAATAAACAACAACAACAACAACAACGTCAACAACAACAACTACGTCAAATAAACAACAACAACAAAAACGTCAAATAAACAACAACAACAACAATGTCAACAACAACAACGTTAAATAAATAACAACAACACAACAACAACGTCAAAAAAACAACGACACGAACAACGTCAACAACAACAACAACAACAATGTTAAATAAACAACAACAACAACAACGTCAACAACAACAACAACAATGTCAAATAAACAACAACAACAACGTCAAATAAACAACAATATCTAAAACAACGTCAAATAAACAACAATATCTAAAACAACGTCAAATAAACAACAACAACAACAACAACAACGTCAAATAAACAACAACAACAACAACAACAACAATGCAACAAAAACAACATCAACAACAATGTCAAATAAACAACAACAACAACGTCAACATCAACAACAATGTCAAATAAACAACAACAACAACGTCAAATAAACAACAACAATAACAACAACAACAAGGTCAAATAAACAACAACAACAACGTCAAATAAACAACAACAACAACAACAACATCAACGATAACAAAAACGTCAAATAAACAACAACAACCACAACAACGTCAACAACAACAACAACGTCAAATAAACAACAACAACAACAACAATATCAAATAAACAACAACAACAACGTCAAATAAACAACAATAACAACGTTAAATAAACAACAACAACAACAACAGCGTCAAATAAACAATAAAGACAATAACAACGTCAAAGAAATAACAACAACAACAACGTCAAATAAACAACAACAACACCAACGTCAAATAAACAACAACAACAAAATCAAATAAACAACAACAACGTCAAATAAACAACAACAATAACAACAACAACAACAATGTCAAATAAACAACAGCAACAACGTCAAATAGGCAATAACAACAACAACAACAACAACAAGAAAAACGTCAAAGAAACAACAACAACAACAACAATGTCAACAACAACAACTACGTCAAATAAACAACAACAACAACAACAACGTCAAATAAACAACAACAATAACAACGTCAAATAAACAACAACACCAACAACGTCAACAACAACAACAACAATGTCAAATAAACAACAACAACAACGTCAACAACAACAACAATGTCAAATAAACAACAACAACACCAACATCAAATAAACAACAACAACAACAACGTCAAATAAACAACAATAATAACAACAACAACAACAACGTCAAATAAACAACAACAACAACAACGTCAAATAAACAACAACAACAACAACAACGTCAAATAAACAACAATAACAACGACGTCAAATAAACAACAACAACAACAACAACGTCAAATAAACAACAACAACAACAACATCAACAACAACAAAAACGTCAAATAAACAACAACAACAATGTCAACAACAACAACTACGTCAAATAAACAACAACAACAACAACAATGTCAACAACAACAATGTCAAAAAAACAACAACAACAACGCCAAATAAACAACAACAACTAAAACAACGTCAAGTAAACAACAACAACAACAACAACAACAACAACGTCAAATAAACAACAACACCAACAACAACAACAACACCAACAACAACAACAACAACAACGTCAACAACAACAACAACGTCAAATAAACAACAACAACAACAACAACGTCAACAACAACAACAACGTCAAATAAACAACAACAACAACGTCAAATAAACAACAACAACAACGTCAAATAAACAACAACAACAACAACAACAATGTCAACAACAACAACGTCAAATAAACAACAACACCAACAACGTCAACAACATCAACAACCTCAAATAAACAACAACAACAACATTGTCAAATAAACAACAACAATAACAACAACAACAACAAATAAACAACAACAACAACAACAACGTCAAATAAACAACAACAACAACAACAACAATATCAACAACAACAACAACGTCAACAACAACAACTACATCAAATAAACAACAACAACAATGTCAACAACAACAATGTCAAATAAACAACAACAACAACCCCAAATCAACAACAACAAAAACGTCAAATAAACAAAAACAACAACAACAACGTCAACAACAACAACGTCAAATAAACAACAACAACAACAACAACAACAATATCAAATAAACAACAACAACAACAACAACGTCAAATAAACAACAATAACAACGTCAAATAAACAACAACAACAACAACAGCGTCAAATAAACAATAAAGACAACAACAACGTCAAATAAATAACAACAACAACAACGTCAAATAAACAACAACAACACCAACGTCAAATAAACAACAACAACAACAACATCAAATAAACAACAACACCAACAACGTCAACAACAACAACGAAAACAATGTCAAATAAACAACAACAACAACGTCAACAACAACAACAATGTCAAATAAACAACAACAACACCAACATCAAATAAACAACAACAACAACAACGTCAAATAAACAACAATAATAACAACAACAACAACAACGTCAAATAAACAATAACAACAACAACGTCAAATAAACAACAACAACAACAACAACGTCAAATAAACAACAATAACAACAACGTCAAATAAACAACAACAACAACAACAACGTCAAATAATCAACAACAACAACAACATCAACAACAACAAAAACGTCAAATAAACAACAACAACAATGTCAACAATAACAACTACGTCAAATAAACAACAACAACAACAATGTCAACAACAACAATGTCAAATAAACAACAACAACGCCAAATAAACAACAACAACTAAAACAACGTCAAGTAAACAACAACAACAACAACAACAACGTCAAATAAACAACAACACCAACAACAACAACAACAACACCAACAACAACAACAACAACCTCAACAACAACAACAACAACTTCAAATAAACAACAACAACAACAACGTCAACAACAACAACGTCAAATAAACAACAACAACAACGTCAAATAAACAACAACAACAACGTCAAATAAACAACAACAACAACAACAATGTCAACAACAACAACGTCAAATAAACGACAACACCAACAACGTCAACAACAACAACAACATCAAATAAACAACAACAACAACAACGTCAAATGAACAACAACAATAACAACAACAACAACAACAACAAATAAACAACAACAACAACAACAACAACGTCAAATAAACAACAACAACAACAACAATATCAACAACAACAACAACAACAACGTCAACAACAACAACTACATCAAATAAACAACAACAACAATGTCAACAACAACAATGTCAAATAAACAACAACAACCCCAAATCAACAACAACAAAAACGTCAAATAAACAACAACAACAACAACAACGTCAACAACAACAACGTCAAATAAATAACAACAACAACAATATCAAATAAACAACAACAACAACAACGTCAAATAAACAACAATAACAACGTCAAATAAACAACAACAACAACAACAACAGCGTCAAATAAACAATAAAGACAACAACAACGTCAAATAAATAACAACAACAACAACGTCAAATAAACAACAACAACACCAACGTCAAATAAACAACAACAACAACAACATCAAATAAACAACAACAACAACGTTAAATAAACAACAATAATAACAACAACAACAACGTCAAATAAACAACAACAACAACAACGTCAAATAGACAATAATAACAACAACAACAACATCAACAACAACAAAAACGTCAAAGAAACAACAACAACAACAATGTCAACAACAACAACTACGTCAAATAAACAGAAACAACAACAACGTCAAATAAAAAACAACAACAACAACGTCAAATAAACAACAACACCAACAACGTCAACAACAACAACGACAACAATGTCAAATAAACAACAACAACAACGTCAACAACAACAACAATGTCAAATAAAAAACAACAACACCAACATCAAATAAACAACAACAACAACAACGTCAAATAAACAACAATAATAACAACAACAACAACAACAACGTCAAATAAACAACAACAACAACGTCAAATAAACAACAACAACAACAACGTCAAATAAACAACAACAACAACAACATCAACAACAACAAAAACGTCAAATAAACAACAACAACAACGTCAACAACAACAACTACGTCAAATAAACAACAACAACAACAATGTCAACAACAACAATGTCAAATAAACAACAACAACAACGCCAAATAAATAACAGCAACTAAAACAACGTCAAGTAAACAACAACAACAACAACAACAACGTCAAATAAACAACAACACCAACAACAACAACACCAACAACAACAACACCAACAACAACAACAATGTCAAATAAACAACAACAACAACAACGTCAGATAAATAACAACAACAACAACGTCAACAACAACAACAACAAAAACGTCAAAGAAACAACAACAACAACAACGTCAACAACAATAACTACGTCAAATAAACAACAACAACAACAACAACAACGTCAAATAAACAACAACAACAACAACAATGTCAACAACAACAACGTCAAATAAACAACAACACCAACAACGTCAACAACAACAACAACAACAACATCAAATAAACAACAACAACAACAACGTCAAATAAACAACAACAACAACATCAAATAAACAACAACATCAACAACAACGTCAAATAAACAACAACAACGTCAAATAAATAACAACAACAACAACATCAACAACAACAACAACGTCAACAACAACAACTACATCAAATAAACAACAACAACAATGTCAACAACAACAATGTCAAATAAACAACAACAACAACCCCAAATAAACAACAACAACTAAAACAACGTCAAATAAACAACAACAACAACAACGTCAAATAAACAACAACACCAACAACAACAATGTCAAATAAACAACAAGAACAACAACAATGTCAACAATAACAACAACTACAACGTCAAATAAACAACAACAACAACAACAACGTCAAATAAACAACAACGTCAACAACAACAACAACGTCAAATAAATAACAACAACAATGTCAAAAAAAAACAACAACAACAACAACGTCAACAACAACAACGTCAAATAAACAACAACAACAACAACGTCAAAAAAACAACAACAACAACAACAACGTCAAATAAACAACAGCAACAACAACGTCAAATAAACAACAACAATAACAACAACGTCAAATAAGCAACAACAACAACAACAACAAATACAACAACAACAACAACAACAACGTCAAATAACAAAAAAACAACGTCAAATAAACAACAACAACAACAACAACGTCAACAACAACAACTACGTCAAATAAACAACAACAACAAAAACGTCAAATAAACAACAACAACAACATTGTCAACAACAACAACGTCAAATAAACAACAACAACAACGTAAAAAAAACAAGAACAACTAAAACAACGTTAAATAAATAACAACAACACAACAACAACGTCAAAAAAACAACAACACGAACAACGTCAACAACAACAACAACAACAACAATGTTAAATAAACAACAACACGAACAACGTCAACAACAACAACAACAATGTTAAATAAACAACAACAACAACAACGTCAACAACAACAACAACAACGTCAAATAAACAACAACAACAACGTCAAATAAACAACAATATCTAAAACAACGTCAAATAAACAACAACAACAACAACAACAACAACGTCAAATAAACAACAACAACAACAATGCAACAAAAACAACATCAACAACAATGTCAAATAAACAACAACAACAACGTCAACATCAACAACAATGTCAAATAAACAACAACAACAACGTCAAATAAAGAACAACAACAATGTCAACAATAACAACAATAACAACAACAACAACGTCAAATAAACAACAACAACAACAACGTCAAGTAAACAACAACAACAACAACAACAACAACAACAACAACAAAAACGTCAAATAAACAACAACAACAACAACAACAACAACGTCAACAACAACAACAACGTCAAATAAACAACAACAACAACAATATCCAATAAACAACAACAACAACGTCAAATAAACAACAATAACAACGTTAAATAAACAACAACAACAACAACAACGTCAAATAAACAATAAAGACAACAACAACGTCAAAGAAATAACAACAACAACAACGTCAAATAAACAATAACAACACCAACGTCAAATAAACAACAACAACAACATCAAATAAACAACAACAACGTCAAATAAACAACAACAATAACAACAACAACAACAATGTCAAATAAACAACAACAACAACAACGTCAAATAGACAATAACAACAACAACAACAACATCAACAACAACAAAAACGTCAAAGAAACAACAACAACAACAATGTCAACAACAACAACTACGTCAAATAAACAACAACAACAACAACAACGTCAAATAAACAACAATAACAACGTCAAATAAACAACAACACCAACAACGTCAACAACAACAACAACAACAATGTCAAATAAACAACAACAACAACGTCAACAACAACAACAATGTCAAATAAACAACAACAACACCAACATCAAATAAACAACAACAACAACAACGTCAAATAAACAACAATAATAACAACAACAACAACAACAACGTCAAATAAACAACAACAACAACAACAACGTCAAATAAACAACAATAACAACAACGTCAAATAAACAACAACAACAACGTCAAATAAACAACAACAACAACAACATCAACAACAACAAAAACGTCAAATAAACAACAACAACAATGTCAATAACAACAACTACGTCAAATAAACAACAACAACAACAATGTCAACAACAACAATGTCAAATAAACAACAACAACAACGCCAAATAAACAACAACAACTAAAACAACGTCAAGTAAACAACAACAACAACAACAACAACAACAACAACAACGTCAAATAAACAACAACACCAACAACAACAACAACATCAACAACAACAACAACAACGTCAACAACAACAACAACAACGTCAAATAAACAACAACAACAACAACGTCAACAATAACAACAACGTCAAATAAACAACAACAACAACGTCAAATAAACAACAACAACAACAGCAAATAAACAACAACAACAACGTCAAATAAACAGCAACAACAACAACAATGTCAACAACAACAACGTCAAATAAACAACAACACCAACAACGTCAACAACATCAAATAAACAACAACAACAACAACGTCAAATAAACAACAACAATAACAACAACAACAACAAATAAACAACAACAACAACAACAACAACGTCAAATAAACAACAACAACAACAACAATATCAACAACAACAACAACAACGTCAACAACAACAACTACATCAAATAAACAACAACAACAATGTCAACAACAACAATGTCAAATAAACAACAACAACAACCCCAAATCAACAACAACAAAAACGTCAAATAAACAAAAACAACAACAACAACAACGTCAACAACAACAACGTCAAATAAACAACAACAACAACAACAATATCAAATAAACAACAACAACAACAACAACAACAACGTCAAATAAACAACAATAACAACGTCAAATAAACAACAACAACAACAACAACAACGTCAAATAAACAATAAAGACAACAACTACGTCAAATAAATAACAACAACAACAACGTCAAATAAACAACAACAACACCAACGTCAAATAAACAACAACAACAACATCAAATAAACAACATCAACAACGTCAAATAAACAACAACAATAACAACAACAACAACAACAACGTCAAGTAAACAACAACAACAACGTCAAATAGACAATAAAAACAACAACAACAACATCAACAACAACAAAAACGTCAAAGAAACAACAACAACAACAATGTCAACAACAACAACTACGTCAAATAAACAACAACAACAACAACAACGTCAAATAAACAACAACAACAACAACGTCAAATAAACAACAACACCAACAACGTCAACAACAACAACGACAACAATGTCAAATAAACAACAACAACAACGTCAACAACAACAACAATGTCAAATAAACAACAACAACAACAACGCCAAAAAAATTACAACAACAACAACAACGTCAAATAAACAACAATAATAAAAACAACAACAACAACGTCAAATAAACAACAACAACAACAACGTCAAATAAACAACAACAACAACAACGTCAAATAAACAACAACAACAACAACAACAACATCAACAACAACAAAAACGTCAAATAAAAACCAACAAAAACAACAACTACGTCAAATAAACAACAACAACAACAATGTCAACAACAACAATGTCAAATAAACAACAACAACGCCAAATAAACAACAACAACTAAAACAACGTCAAGTAAACAACAACAACAACAACAACAACAACAACAATGTCAAATAAACAACAACACCAACAACAACAACAACACCAACAACAACAACAATGTCAAATAAACAACAACAACAACAACGTCAAATAAATAACAACAACAACAACGTTAACAACAACAACAACGTCAAATAAACAACAACAACAACGTCAAATAAACAACCACAACAACGTCAAATAAAAAACAATAACAACGTCAAATAAACAACAACAACAACAACAACGTCAAATAAACAATAAAGACAATAACAACGTCAAATAAATAACAACAACAAAAACGTCAAATAAACAACACCAACACCAATGTCAAATAAACAACAACAACAACAACATCAAATAAACAACAACAACAACCTCAAATAAACAACAACAATAACAACAACAACAACGTCAAATAAACAACAACAACGTCAAATAGACAATAACAACAACGTCAAGTAAACACTAACAACAACAACAACAAAAACGTCAAAGAAACAACAACAACAACAACAACGTCAACAACAACAACTACGTCAAATAAACAACAACAACAACGTCAAATAAACAACAACAACAACAACAACAATGTCAACAACAACAACGTCAAATAAATAACAACACCAACAACGTCAACAACAACAACAACAACATCATCAAATAAACAACAACAACAACAACGTCAAATAAACAACAACAATAACAACAACAACAACATCAAATAAACAACAACATCAACAACAACGTCAAATAAACAACAACAACGTCAAATAAATAACAACAACAACAACAACGTCAACAACAACAACTACATCAAATAAACAACAACAACAATGTCAAATAAACAACAACAACAACCCCAAATAAACAACAACAACTAAAACAACGTCAAATAAACAACAACAACAACAACAACAACGTCAAATAAACAACAACACCAACAACAACAATGTCAAATAAACAACAAGAACAACAACAATGTCAACAATAACAACAATAACAACGTCAAATAAACAACAACAACAACAACAACAACGTCAAATAAACAACAACGTCAACAACAACAACAAAAACAACGTCAAACAAATAACAACGTCAAATAAACAACAACAACAACAACAATGTCAACAACAACAACAACGTCAAATAAATAACAACAACAACAACGTCAAATAAACAACAACAACACCAACGTCAAATAAACAACAACAA
>OX451739.1:397088479-397090979 GCA_948472305.1 Vicia faba
ACAACAACAATGTTAAATAAACAACAACAACAACAACAACGTCAACAACAACAACAACAATGTCAAATAAACAACAACAACAACGTCAAATAAACAACAATATCTAAAACAACGTCAAATAAACAACAACAACAACGTCAAATAAACAACAACAACAACAATGCAACAACAACAACAACAACAACAATGTCAAATAAACAACAACAACAATGTCAACAACAACAACAATGTCAAAAAAAAAACAACAACAACAACATCAAATAAACAACAACAACAACGTCAAATAAACAACAACAACAACGTCAAATAAACAATAACAACAACAACAACGTCAAATAAATAACAACAACAACAACGTCAAATAAACAACAACAACACCAATGTCAAATAAACAACAACAACATCAAATAAACAACAACAACAACAACGTCAAATAAACAACAACAATAACAACAACAACAACGTCAAATAAACAACAACAACGTCAAATAAATAATAACAACAACGTCAAATAAACAACAACAACAACAACAACAATGTCAAATAAACAACAACAACACCAACATCAAATAAACAACAACAGCAACAACAACGTCAAATAAACAACAATAATAACAACAACAACAACAACAACGTCAAATAAACAATAACAACAACAACGTCAAATAAACAACAACAACAACAACAACGTCAAATAAACAACAACAACAACAACGTCAAATAAACAACAACAACAACAACGTCAAATAAACAACAACAACAACAACAACAAAAACATCAAATAAACAACAACAACAACGTCAACAACAACAACTACGTCAAATAAACAACAACAACAACAATGTCAACAACAACAATGTCAAATAAACAACAACAACAACGCCAAATAAACAACAACAACTAAAACAACGTCAAGTAAACAACAACAACAACAACAACAACGTCAAATAAACAACAACACCAACAACAACAACAACACCAACAACAACAACAACAATGTCAAATAAACAACAACAACAACAACGTCAACAACAACAACAACAACGTCAAATAAATAACAACAACAACAACAACGTCAACAACAACAACAACGTCAAATAAACAACAACAACAACAACAACAACAATGTCAACAATAACAACGTCAAATAAACAACAACACCAACAACGTCAACAACAACAACAACATCAAATAAACAACAACAACAACAACGTCAAATAAACAACAACAATAACAACAACAACAACATCAAATAAACAACAACAACAACGTCAAATAAACAACAACAACGTCAAATAAACAACAACAACAACAACATCAACAACAACAACAACAACGTCAACAACAACAACTACATCAAATAAACAACAACAACAATGTCAACAACAACAATGTCAAATAAACAACAACAACAACCCCAAATAAACAACAACAACTAAAACAACTTCAAATAAACAACAACAACAACAACAACGTCAAATAAACAACAACAACAACAATGTCAACAACAACAACGTCAAATAAACAACAACAACAACGTAAAAAAAACAAGAACAACTAAAACAACGTTAAATAAATAACAACAACGTCAAAAAAACAACAACACGAACAACGTCAACAACAACAACAACAACAATGTTAAATAAACAACAACACGAACAACGTCAACAACAACAATGTTAAATAAACAACAACAACAACAACAACGTCAACAACAACAACAACAACAATGTCAAATAAACAACAACAACAACGTCAAATAAACAACAATATCTAAAACAACGTCAAATAAACAACAACAACAACGTCAAATAAACAATAACAACAACAACAACGTCAAATAAATAACAACAACAACAACGTCAAATAAACAACAACAACACCAATGTCAAATAAACAACAACAACATCAAATAAACAACAACAACAACAACAACGTCAAATAAACAACAACAACAACGTCAAATAAACAGTAACAACAACAACAACGTCAAATAAATAACAACAACAACAACGTCAAATAAACAACAACAACACCAATGTCAAATAAACAACAACAACATCAAATAAACAACAACAACAACAACAACGTCAAATAAACAACAACAATAACAACAACAACAACGTCAAATAAACAACAACAACGTCAAATAAATATTAACAACAACGTCAAATAAACAACAACAACAACAACAATGTCAAATAAACAACAACAACACCAACATCAAATAAACAACAACAACAACAACAACGTCAAATAAACAACAATAATAACAACAACAACAACAACAACGTCAAATAAACAATAACAACAACAACGTCAAATAAACAACAACAACAACAACGTCAAATAAACAACAACAACAACAACAACGTCAAATAAACAACAACAACAACAACGTCAAATAAACAACAACAACAACAACAACAAAAACATCAAATAAACAACAACAACAACGTCAACAACAACAACTACGTCAAATAAACAACAACAACAACAA
>OX451739.1:397098479-397105979 GCA_948472305.1 Vicia faba
AACAACGTCAAATAAACAACAACAACAACAACGTTAAATAAACAACAACGTCAACAACAATAACAACAACGTCAAATAAACAACAACGTCAAATAAACAACAACAACAACAACAACAACGTCAACAACAACAACAATAACGTCAAATAAACAACAGCAACAACAACAACGTCAAATAAACAACAACAACAACAACAACACCGTCCAATAAACTACAACAATGTCAAATAAACAACAACAACAACGTCAAATAAAAAACAACAACAACAACGTCAAATAAATAACAACAACAACGTCAAATAAACAACAACAACAACAACAACAACGTCAACAACAACAACGTCAAATAAACAACAACAACAACAACGTCAAAAAAACAACAACAACAACAACGTCAAATAAACAACAGCAACAACAACGTCAAATAAACAACAACAATAACAACAACGTCAAATAAGCAACAACAACAACAACAAATACAACAACAACAACAACAACAACAACGTCAAATAACAAAAACAACGTTAAAAAACAACAATAACAACGTCAAATAAACAACAACAACAACAACGTCAAATAAACAATAACAACAACAACAACGTCAAATAAATAACAACAGCAACAACGTCAAATAAACAACATCAACACCAACGTCAAATAAACAACAACAACAACATCAAATAAACAACAACAACAACGTCAAATAAACAACAACAATAACAACAACAACAACGTCAAATAAACAACAACAACAACGTCAAATAAACAATAACAACAACGTCAAATAAACAACAACAACAACAACAAAAACGTCAAATAAACAACAACAACAACAACAACGTCAACAACAACAACTACGTCAAATAAACAACAACAACAAAAACGTCAAATAAACAACAACAACAACAATGTCAACAACAACAACGTCAAATAAACAACAACAACAACGTCAAATAAACAAGAACAACTAAAACAACGTTAAATAAATAACAACAACAACAACGTCAAAAAAACAACAACACGAACAACGTCAACAACAACAACAACAATGTTAAATAAACAACAACAACAACAACGTCAACAACAACAACAATGTCAAATAAACAACAACAACAACGTCAAATAAACAATAATATCTAAAACAACGTCAAATAAACAACAACAACAACAATGTCAAATAAACAACAACACCAACAACGTCAACAACAACAACAACAACAACAATGTCAAATAAACAACAACAACAACAACAATGTCAAATAAACAACAACAACAACAACGTCAACAACAACAACAATGTCAAAAAAAACAACAACAACAACAACAACATCAAATAATCAACAACAACAACAGCGTCAAATAAACAATAAAGACAACAACAACGTCAAATAAATAACAACAACAACAACGTCAAATAAACAACAACAACACCAACGTCAAATAAACAACAACAACAACAACATCAAATAAACAACAACAACAACGTCAAATAAACAACAACAATAACAACAACAACAACAACGTCAAATAAACAACAACAACAACGTCAAATAGACAATAACAACAACAACAACATCAACAACAACAAAAACGTCAAAGAAACAACAACAACAACAATGTCAACAACAACAACTACGTCAAATAAACAACAACAACAACAACGTCAAATAAACAACAACAACAACAACGTCAAATAAACAACAACACCAACGACGTCAACAACAACAACGACAACAATGTCAAATAAACCACAACAACAACGTCAACAACAACAACAATGTCAAATAAACAACAACAACACCAACATCAAATAAACAACAACAACAACAACGTCAAATAAACAACAATAATAACAACAACAACAACAACGTCAAATAAACAACAACAACAACAACAACAACGTCAAATAAACAACAACAACAACAACGTCAAATAAATAACAACAACAACAACAACATCAACAACAACAAAAACGTCAAATAAACAACAACAACAACGTCAACAACAACAACTACGTCAAATAAACAACAACAACAACAATGTCAACAACAACAATGTCAAATAAACAACAACAACAACGCCAAATAAACAACAGCAACTAAAACAACGTCAAGTAAACAACAACAACAACAACAACAACGTCAAATAAACAACAACACCAACAACAACAACACCAACAACAACAACAATGTCAAATAAACAACAACAACAACAACGTCAAATAAATAACAACAACAACAACGTCAACAACAACAACAACAAAAACGTCAAAGAAACAACAACAACAACGTCAACAACAATAACAACGTCAAATAAACAACAACAACAACAACGTCAAATAAACAACAACAACAACAACAACAATGTCAACAACAACAACGTCAAATAAACAACAACACCAACAACGTCAACAACAACAACAACAACAACATCAAATAAACAACAACAACAACAACGTCAAATAAACAACAACAATAACAACAACAACAACATCAAATAAACAACAACATCAACAACAACGTCAAATAAACAACAACAACGTCAAATAAATAACAACAACAACAACATCAACAACAACAACAACAACGTCAACAACAACAACTACATCAAATAAACAACAACAACAATGTCAACAACAACAATGTCAAATAAACAACAACAACCCCAAATAAACAACAACAACTAAAACAACGTCAAATAAACAACAACAACAACAACGTCAAATAAACAACAACACCAACAACAACAATGTCAAATAAACAACAAGAACAACAACAATGTCAACAATAACAACAACAACAATGTCGAATAAACAACAACAACAACGTCAAATAAACAACAACGTCAACAACAACAACAACAACGTCAAATAAACAACAACAACAATGTCAAAAAAACAACAACAACAACAACAACGTCAACAACAACAACGTCAAATAAACAACAACAACAACAACAACATCAAAACAACAACAACAACAACAACAACGTCAAATAAACAACAACAACAACAACGTCAAATAAACAACAACAATAACAACAACGTCAAATAAGCAACAACAACAACAACAAATACAACAACAACAACAACAACAACGTCAAATAACAAAAAAACAACGTCAAATAAACAACAACAACAACAACAACGTCAACAACAACAACTACGTCAAATAAACAACAACAACAAAAACGTCAAATAAACAACAACAATGTCAACAACAACAACGTCAAATAAACAACAACAACAACGTAAACAAAACAAGAACAACTAAAACAACGTTAAATAAATAACAACAACACAACAACAACGTCAAAAAAACAACAACACGAACAACGTCAACAACAACAACAACAACAATGTTAAATAAACAACAACACGAACAACGTCAACAACAACAACAACAACAATGTTAAATAAACAACAACAACAACGTCAACAACAACAACAATGTCAAATAAACAACAACAACAACGTCAAATAAACAACAATATCTAAAACAACGTCAAATAAACAACAACAACAACAACAACGTCAAATAAACAACAACAACAACGACAACAATGCAACAAAAACAACATCAACAACAATGTCAAATAAACAACAACAACAACAACGTCAACATCAACAACAATGTCAAATAAACAACAACAACAACGTCAAATAAACAACAACAATGTCAAATAAATAACAACAACAACGTCAAATAAACAACAACAATAACAATAACAACAACGTCAAATAAACAACAACAACGTCAAATAAACAACAACAACAACAACAACATCAACAACAACAAAAACGTCAAATAAACAACAACAATAACAACAACAACGTCAAATAAACAACAACAACAACAACAACAACAATATCAAATAAACAATAACAACAACGTCAAATAAACAACAATAACAACGTTAAATAAACAACAACAACAACAACAACAACGTCAAATAAACAATAAAGACAACAACAACGTCAAAGAAATAACAACAACAACAACGTCAAATAAACAACAACAACGCCAACGTCAAATAAACAACAACAACAACAACATCAAATAAACAACAACAACGTCAAATAAACAACAACAATAACAACAACAACAACAACAACAATGTCAAATAAACAACAACAACAACAACGTCAAATAGACAATAACAACAACAACAACAACATCAACAACAACAAAACGTCAAAGAAACCACAACAACAACAATGTCAACAACAACAACTACGTCAAATAAACAACAACAACAACAACAACGTCAAATAAACAACAACAATAACAACGTCAAATAAACAACAACACCAACAACGTCAACAACAACAACAACAACAATGTCAAATAAACAACAACAACAACGTCAACAACAACAACAATGTCAAATAAACAACAACAACACCAACATCAAATAAACAACAATAAACAACAACGTCAAATAAACAACAATAATAACAACAACAACAACATCAAATAAACAACAACAACAACAACGTCAAATAAACAACAACAACAACAACAACGTCAAATAAACAACAATAACAACAACGTCAAATAAATAACAACAACAACAACGTCAAATAAACAACAACAACAACAATATCAACAACAACAAAAACGTCAAATAAACAACAACAACAATGCCAACAACAACAACAATGTCAACAACAACAATGTCAAATAAACAACAACAACAACAACAACAACGTCAAATAAACAACAACCCCAATAACAACAACAACACCAACAACAACAACAACAACAACGTCAACAACAACAACAACGTCAAATAAACAACAACAACAACGTCAACAACAACAACAACGTCAAATAAACAACAACAACAACGTCAAATAAACAACAACAACAACGTCAAATAAACAACAACAACAACAACAATGTCAACAACAACAACGTCAAATAAACAACAACACCAACAATATCAAATAAACAACAACAACAACAACGTCAAATAAACAACAATAACAACGTCAAATAAACAACAACAACAACAACAACGTCAAATAAACAATAAAGACAACAACAATGTCAAATAAATAACAGCAACAACAACGTCAAATAAACAACAACAACACCAACGTCAAATAAACAACAACAACAACAACATCAAATAAACAACAACAACAACGTCAAATAAACAACAACAATAACAACAACAACTACAACATCAAGTAAACAACAACAACAACGTCAAATAGACAATAACAACAACAACAACAACATCAACAACAACAAAAACGTCAAAGAAACAACAACAACAACAATGTCAACAACAACAACTACGTCAAATAAACAACAACAACAACAACGTCAAATAAACAACAACAACAACAACGTCAAATAAACAACAACACCAACAACGTCAACAACAACAACGACAACAATGTCAAATAAACAACAACAACAACGTCAACAACAACAACAATGTCAAATAAACAACAACAACAACAACGCCAAATAAACAACAACAACAACAACGTCAAATAAACAACAATAATAACAACAACAACAACGTCAAATAAACAACAACAACAACAACGTCAAATAAACAACAACAACAACAACAACGTCAAATAAACAACAACAACAACAACAACATCAACAATAACAAAAACGTCAAATAAACAACAACAACAACAACAACAACAACTACGTCAAATAAACAACAACAACAACAATGTCAACAACAACAATGTCAAATAAACAACAACAACGCCAAATAAACAACAACAACTAAAACAACGTCAAGTAAACAACAACAACAACAACAACAACGTCAAATAAACAACAACACCAACAACAACAACAACAACAACACCAACAACCACAACAACAATGTCAAATAAACAACAACAACAACAACGTCAAATAAATAACAACAACAACAACGTCAATAACAACAACAACGTCAAATAAACAACAACAACAACGTCAAATAAACAACAACAACAACGTCAAATAAAAAACAATAACAACGTCAAATAAACAACAACAACAACAACGTCAAATAAAAAATAAAGACAATAACAACGTCAAATAAATAACAACAACAAAAACGTCAAATAAACAACACCAACACCAATGTCAAATAAACAACAACAACAACAACATCAAATAAACAACAACAACAACCTCAAATAAACAACAACAATAACAACAACAACAACGTCAAATAAACAACAACAACGTCAAATAGACAATAACAACAACGTCAAGTAAACACTAACAACAACAACAACATCAACAACAACAAAAACGTCAAAGAAACAACAACAACAACAACGTCAACAACAACAACTACGTCAAATAAACAACAACAACAACGTCAAATAAACAACAATAACAACAACAATGTCAACAACAACAACGTCAAATAAACAACAACACCAACAACGTCAACAACAACAACAACATCATCAAATAAACAACAACAACAACAACGTCAAATAAACAACAACAATAACAACAACAACATCAAATAAACAACAACATCAACAACAACGTCAAATAAACAACAACAACGTCAAATAAATAACAACAACAACAACATCAACAACAACAACAACAACGTCAACAACAACAACTACATCAAATAAACAACAACAACAATGTCAACCACAACAATGTCAAATAAACAACAACAACAACCTCAAATAAACAACAACAACTAAAACAACGTCAAATAAACAACAACAACAACAACAACAACAACAACAACAGCAACGTCAAATAAACAACAACACCAACAACAACAATGTCAAATAAACAACAAGAACAACAACAATGTCAACAATAACAACAACAACAACGTCAAATAAACAACAACAACAACAACAACAACGTCAAATAAACAACAACGTCAACAACAACAACAACAAAAACAACGTCAAACAAATAACAACGTCAAATAAACAACAACAACAACAACGTCAACAACAACAACAACAACGTCAAATAAATAACAACAACAACAACGTCAAATAAACAACAACAACACCAACGTCAAATAAACAACAACAACATCAAATAAACAACAACAACGTCAAATAAACAACAACAACAACAACGTCAAATAAATAACAACAACAATGTCAAAAAAACAACAACAACAACAACAACGTCAACAACAACAACGTCAAATAAACAACAACAACAACAACAACGTCAAAAAATCAACAACAACAACAACAACAACGTCAAATAAACAACAGCAACAACAACGTCAAATAAACAACAACAATAACAACAACGTCAAATAAGCAACAACAACAACAACAAATACAACAACAACAACAACAACGTCAAATAACAAAAACAACGTCAAATAAACAATAACAACAACAACAACAACAACGTCAACAACAACAACTACGTCAAATAAACAACAACAACAAAAACGTCAAATAAACAACAACAACAACAACAATGTCAACAACAACAACGTCAAATAAACAACAACAACAACGTAAAAAAAACAA
>OX451739.1:397113479-397123479 GCA_948472305.1 Vicia faba
AACCCCAAATAAACAACAACAACTAAAACAACTTCAAATAAACAACAACAATAACAACGTCAAATAAACAACAACACCAACAACAACAATGTCAAATAAACAACAAGAACAACAACAATGTCAACAATAACATCAACAACAACAACGTCAAATAAACAACAACAACAACAACAACGTTAAATAAACAACAACGTCAACAACAATAACAACAACGTCAAATAAACAACAACGTCAAATAAACAACAACAACAACAACAACGTCAACAACAACAACAATAACGTCAAATAAACAACAACAACAACAACGTCAAATAAACAACAACAACAACAACAACAACACCGTCCAATAAACTACAACAATGTCAAATAAACAACAACAACAACGTCAAATAAACAACAACAACAACAACAACGTCAAATAAATAACAACAACAACGTCAAATAAACAACAACAACAACAACAACGTCAACAACAACAACGTCAAATAAACAACAACAACAACAACGTCAAAAAAACAACAACAACAACAACAACGTCAAATAAACAACAGCAACAACAACGTCAAATAAACAACAACAATAACAACAACGTCAAATAAGCAACAACAACAACAACAAATACAACAACAACAACAACAACAACGTCAAATAACAAAAACAACGTTAAAAAACAACAATAACAACGTCAAATAAACAACAACAACAACAACGTCAAATAAACAATAACAACAACAACAACAACGTCAAATAAATAACAACAACAACAACGTCAAATAAACAACAACAACACCAACGTCAAATAAACAACAACAACAACATCAAATAAACAACAACAACAACGTCAAATAAACAACAACAATAGCAACAACAACAACGTCAAATAAACAACAACAACAACGTCAAATAAACAATAACAACAACGTCAAATAAACAACAACAACAACAACAAAAACGTCAAATAAACAACAATAACAACAACAACGTCAACAACAACAACTACGTCAAATAAACAACAACAACAAAAACGTCAAATAAACAACAACAACAACAATGTCAACAACAACAACGTCAAATAAACAACAACAACAACGTCAAATAAACAAGAACAACAACAACAACGTCAAATAAACAACAACAATAACAACAACAACAACGTCAAATAAACAACAACAACGTCAAATAAATAATAACAACAACGTCAAATAAACAACAACAACAACAACAACAACAATGTCAAATAAACAACAACAACACCAACATCAAATAAACAACAACAACAACAACAACGTCAAATAAACAACAATAATAACAACAACAACAACAACAACAACGTCAAATAAACAATAACAACAACAACGTCAAATAAACAACAACAACAACAACGTCAAATAAACAACAACAACAACAACAACGTCAAATAAACAACAACAACAACAACAACGTCAAATAAACAACAACAACAACAACATCAACAACAACAAAAACGTCAAATAAACAACAACAACAACGACAACAACAACAACTACGTCAAATAAACAACAACAACAACAATGTCAACAACAACAATGTCAAATAAACAACAACAACAACGCCAAATAAACAACAACAACTAAAACAACGTCAAGTAAACAACAACAACAACAACAACAACAACAACAACAACGTCAAATAAACAACAACACCAACAACAACAACAACACCACCAACAACAATAACAATGTCAAATAAACAACAACAACAACAACAACGTCATCAACAACAACAACAACGTCAAATAAATAACAACAACAACAACAACGTCAACAACAACACCAACGTCAAATAAACAACAACAACAACGTCAAATAAACAACAACAACAACCACAACAACAACAACAATGTCAACAACAACAACGTCAAATAAACAACAACACCAACAACGTCAACAACAACAACAACAACATCAAATAAATAACAACAACAACAACGTCAAATAAACAACAACAATAACAACAACAACATCAAATAAACAACAACAACAACAACGTCAAATAAACAACAACAACGTCAAATAAACAACAACAACAACAACATCAACAACAACAACAACAACGTCAACAACAACAACTACATCAAATAAACAACAACAACAATGTCAACAACAACAATGTCAAATAAACAACAACAACAACCCCAAATAAACAACAACAACTAAAACAACTTCAAATAAACAACAACAACAACAACGTCAAATAAACAACAACAACAACAATGTCAACAACAACAACGTCAAATAAACAACAACAACAACGTAAAAAAAACAAGAACAACTAAAACAACGTTAAATAAATAACAACAACACAACAACAACGTCAAAAAAACAACAACACGAACAACGTCAACAACAACAACAACAACAATGTTAAATAAACAACAACACGAACAACATCAACAACAACAACAACAACAATGTTAAATAAACAACAACAACAACAACAACGTCAACAACAACAACAACAACAATGTCAAATAAACAACAACAACAACGTCAAATAAACAACAATATCTAAAACAACGTCAAATAAACAACAACAACAACGTCAAATAAACAACAACAACAACAATGCAACAACAACAACAACAACAACAATGTCAAATAAACAACAACAACAACAACGTCAACAACAACAACAATGTCAAAAAAAAAAACAACAACAACAACATCAAATAAACAACAACAACAACGTCAAATAAACAACAACAACAACGTCAAATAAACAATAACAACAACAACAACGTCAAATAAATAACAACAACAACAACGTCAAATAAACAACAACAACACCAATGTCAAATAAACAACAACAACAACATCAAATAAACAACAACAACAACAACAACGTCAAATAAACAACAACAATAACAACAACAACAACATCAAATAAACAACAACAACGTCAAATAAATAATAACAACAACGTCAAATAAATAACAACAACAACAACAATGTCAAATAAAGAACAACAACACCAACATCAAATAAACAACAACAACAACAACAACGTCAAATAAACAACAATAATAACAACAACAACAACAACGTCAAATAAACAATAACAACAACAACGTCAAATAAACAACAACAACAACAACGTCAAATAAACAACACCAACAACAACAACAACGTCAAATAAACAACAACAACAACAACAACGTCAAATAAACTACAACAACAACAACATCAACAACAACAAAAACGTCAAATAAACAACAACAACAACGTCAACAACAACAACTACGTCAAATAAACAACAACAACAACAATGTCAACAACAACAATGTCAAATAAACAACAACAACGCCAAATAAACAACAACAACTAAAACAACGTCAAGTAAACAACAACAACAACAACAACAACAACAACAACGTCAATTAAACAACAACACCAACAACAACAACAACACCACCAACAACAACAACAATGTCAAATAAACAACAACAACAACAACGTTAACAACAACAACAACAACGTCAAATAAATAACAACAACAACAACAACGTCAACAACAACAACAACGTCAAATAAACAACAACAACAACGTCAAATAAACAACAACAACAACAACAATGTCAACAACAACAACGTCAAATAAACAACAACACCAACAACGTCAACAACAACAACAACAACATCAAATAAACAACAACAACAACAACGTCAAATAAACAATAACAATAACAACAACAACAACATCAAATAAACAACAACAACAACAACAACGTCAAATAAACAACAACAACGTCAAATAAACAACAACAACAACAACAACAACAACGTCAACAACAACAACTACATCAAATAAACAACAACAACAATGTCAACAACAACAATGTCAAATAAACAACAACAACAACCCCAAATAAACAACAACAACTAAAACAACTTCAAAAAAACAACAACAACAACAACGTCAAATAAACAACAACACCAACAACAACAATGTCAAATAAACAACAAGAACAACAACAATGTCAACAATAACATCAACAACAACAACGTCAAATAAACAACAACAACAACAACAACAACGTTAAATAAACAACAACGTCAACAACAATAACAACAACGTCAAATAAACAACAACGTCAAATAAACAACAACAACAACAACAACACAACAACAACAACAATAACGTCAAATAAACAACAACAACAACAACAACGTCAAATAAACAACAACAACAACAACAACAACAACACCGTCCAATAAACTACAACAATGTCAAATAAACAACAACAACAACGTCAAATAAACAACAACAACAACAACAACAACGTCAAATAAATAACAACAACAACGTCAAATAAACAACAACAACAACAACAACGTCAACAACAACAACGTCAAATAAACAACAACAACAACAACGTCAAAAAAACAACAACAACAACAACAACAACGTCAAATAAACAACAGCAACAACAACGTCAAATAAACAACAACAATAACAACAACGTCAAATAAGCAACAACAACAACAACAAATACAACAACAACAACAACAACAACGTCAAATAACAAAAACAACGTTAAAAAACAACAATAACAACGTCAAATAAACAACAACAACAACAACGTCAAATAAACAATAACAACAACAACAACGTCAAATAAATAACAACAACAACAACGTCAAATAAACAACAACAACACCAACGTCAAATAAACAACAACAACAACATCAAATAAACAACAACAACAACGTCAAATAAACAACAACAATAACAACAACAACAACGTCAAATAAACAACAACAACAACAACGTCAAATAAACAATAACAACAACGTCAAATAAACAACAACAACAACAACAAAAACGTCAAATAAACAACAACAACAACAACAACGTCAACAACAACAACTACGTCAAATAAACAACAACAACAAAAACGTCAAATAAACAACAACAACAACAATGTCAACAACAACAACGTCAAATAAATAACAACAACAACGTCAAATAAACAAGAACAACTAAAACAACGTTAAATAAATAACAACAACAACAACGTCAAAAAAACAACAACACGAACAACGTCAACAACAACAACAACAATGTTAAATAAACAACAACAACAACAACAACGTCAACAACAACAACAATGTCAAATAAACAACAACAACAACGTCAAATAAACAATAATATCTAAAACAACGTCAAATAAACAACAACAACAACAATGTCAAATAAACAACAACACCAACAACGTCAACAACAACAACAACAACAATGTCAAATAAACAACAACAACAACAACGTCAACAACAACAACAATGTCAAAAAAAACAACAACAACAACAACATCAAATAAACAACAACAACAACAACAGCGTCAAATAAACAATAAAGACAACAACAACGTCAAATAAATAACAACAACAACAACGTCAAATAAACAACAACAACACCAACGTCAAATAAACAACAACAACAACAACATCAAATAAACAACAACAACAACGTCAAATAAACAACAACAATAACAACAACAACAACGTCAAATAAACAACAACAACAACGTCAAATAGACAATAACAACAACAACAACAACAACATCAACAACAACAAAAACGTCAAAGAAACAACAACAACAACAATGTCAACAACAACAACTACGTCAAATAAACAACAACAACAACAACGTCAAATAAACAACAACAACAACAACGTCAAATAAACAACAACACCAACAACGTCAACAACAACAACGACAACAATGTCAAATAAACCACAATAACAACGTCAACAACAACAACAATGTCAAATAAACAACAACAACACCAACATCAAATAAACAACAACTACAACAACAACGTCAAATAAACAACAATAATAACAACAACAACAACAACGTCAAATAAACAACAACAACAAGAACAACAACGTCAAATAAACAACAACAACAACGTCAAATAAACAACAACAACAACAACAAAAACGTCAAATAAACAACAACAACAACGTCAACAACAACAACTCCGTCAAATAAACAACAACAACAACAATGTCAACAACAACAATGTCAAATAAACAACAACAACAACGCCAAATAAACAACAGCAACTAAAACAACGTCAAGTAAACAACAACAACAACAACAACATTAAATAAACAACAACACCAACAACAACAACACCAACAATAACAACAATGTCAAATAAACAACAACAACAACAACGTCAAATAAATAACAACAACAACAACGTCAACAACAACAACAACAAAAACGTCAAAGAAACAACAACAACAACGTCAACAACAATAACTACGTCAAATAAACAACAACAACAACAACGTCAAATAAACAACAACAACAACAACAATGTCAACAACAACAACGTCAAATAAACAACAACACCAACAATGTCAACAACAACAACAACAACATCAAATAAACAACAACAACAACAACGTCAAATAAACAACAACAATAACAACAACAACAACATCAAATAAACAACAACATCAACAACAACGTCAAATAAACAACAACAACGTCAAATAAATAACAACAACAACAACATCAACAACAACAACGTCAACAACAACAACTACATCAAATAAACAACAACAACAATGTCAACAACAACAATGTCAAATAAACAACAACAACCCAAATAAACAACAACAACTAAAACAACGTCAAATAAACAACAACAACAACAACAACGTCAAATAAACAACAACACCAACAACAACAATGTCAAATAAACAACAAGAACAACAACAATGTCAACAATAACAACAACAACAACGTCAAATAAACAACAACAACAACAACGTCAAATAAACAACAACGTCAACAACAACAACAACAACGTCAAATAAATAACAACAACAATGTCAAAAAAACAACAACAACAACAACAACGTCAACAACAACAACGTCAAATAAACAACAACAACAACAACGTCAAAAAAACAACAACAACAACAACAACAACGTCAAATAAACAACAGCAACAACAACGTCAAATAAACAACAACAATAACAACAACGTCAAATAAGCAACAACAACAACAACAAATACAACAACAACAACAACGTCAAATAACAAAAAAACAACGTCAAATAAACAACAACAACAACAACGTCAACAACAACAACTACGTCAAATAAACAACAACACGAACAACGTCAACAACAACAACAACAACAATGTTAAATAAACAACAACACGAACAACGTCAACAACAACAACAACAACAATGTTAAATAAACAACAACAACAACAACGTCAACAACAACAACAACAATGTCAAATAAACAACAACAACAACGTCAAATAAACAACAATATCTAAAACAACGTCAAATAAACAACAACAACAACGTCAAATAAACAACAACAACAACAATGCAACAACAACAACAACAACAACAATGTCAAATAAACAACAACAACAACGTCAACACCAACAACAATGTCAAAAAAAAAACAACAACAACAACATCAAATAAACAACAACAACAACGTCAAATAAACAACAACAACAACGTCAAATATACAATAACAACAACAACAACCTCAAATAAATAACAACAACAACAACGTCAAATAAACAACAACAACACCAATGTCAAATAAACAACAACAACAACATCAAATAAACAACAACAACAACAACGTCAAATAAACAACAACAATAACAACAACAACAACAACGTGAAATAAACAACAACAACGTCAAATAAATAATAACATCAACGTCAAATAAACAACAACAACAACAACAATGTCAAATAAACAACAACAACACCAACATCAAATAAACAACAACAACAACGTCAAATAAACAACAATAATAAGTACAACAACAACAACAACGTCAAATAAACAATAACAACAACAACGTCAAATAAACAACAACAACAACAACGTCAAATAAACAACAACAACAACAACAACGTCAAATAAACAACAACAACAACAACAACAACGTCAAATAAACAACAACAACAACAACAACATCAACAACAACAAAAACGTCAAATAAACAACAACAACAACGTCAACAACAACAACTACGTCAAATAAATAACAACAACAAAAACGTCAAATAAACAACAACAACAACAACAACGTCAAATAAACAACAACAACAACAACGTCAAAAAAACAACAACAACAACAACAACAACAACGTCAAATAAACAACAGCAACAACAACGTCAAATAAACAACAACAATAACAACAACGTCAAATAAGCAACAACAACAACAACAAATACAACAACAACAACAACAACAACGTCAAATAACAAAAACAACGTTAAAAAACAACAATAACAACGTCAAATAAACAACAACAACAATGTCAACAACAACAACGTCAAATAAACAACAACAACAACGTAAAAAAAACAAGAACAACTAAAACAACGTTAAATAAATAACAGCAACACAACCACAACGTCAAAAAAACAACAACACGAACAACGTCAACAACAACAACAACAACAATGTTAAATAAACAACAACACGAACAACGTCAACAACAACACTAACAATGTTAAATAAACAACAACAACAATAACAACGTCAACAAGAACAACAACAATGTCAAATAAACAACAACAACAACGTCAAATAAACAACAATATCTAAAACAACGTCAAATAAACAACAACAACAACGTCAAATAAACAACAACAACAACAATGCAACAACAACAACAACAACAACAACAACAATGTCAAATAAACAACAACAACAACGTCAACAACAACAACAATGTCAAAAAAAAAAAACAACAACAACAACATCAAATAAACAACAACAACAACGTCAAATAAACAATAACAACAACGTCAAATAAACAATAACAACAACAACAACGTCAAATAAATAACAACAACAACAACGTCAAATAAACAACAACAACACCAATGTCAAATAAACAACAACAACAACATCAAATAAACAACAACAACAACAACGTCAAATAAACAACAACAATAACAACAACAACAACGTCAAATAAACAACAACAACGTCAAATAAATAATAACAACAGCGTCAAATAAACAACAATAACAACAACAATGTCAAATAAACAACAACAACACCAACATCAAATAAACAACAACAACAACAACAACGTCAAATAAACAACAATAATAACAACAACAACAACAACAACGTCAAATAAACAATAACAACAACAACGTCAAATAAACAACAACAACAACAACGTCAAATAAACAACAACAACAACAACGTCAAATAAACAACAACAACAACAACAACAACGTCAAATAAACAACAACAACAACAACATCAACAACAACAAAAACATCAAATAAACAACAACAACAACGTCAACAACAACAACTACGTCAAATAAATAACAACAACAAAAACGTCAAATAAACAACAACAACAACAACAACAACGTCAACAACAACAACGTCAAATAAACAACAACAACAACAACAACAACGTCAAATAAACAACAGCAACAACAACGTCAAATAAACAACAACAATAACAACAACGTCAAATAAGCAACAACAACAACAACAAATACAACAACAACAACAACGTCAAATAACAAAAACAACGTTAAAAAACAACAATAACAACGTCAAATAAACAACAACAACAACAACGTCAAATAAACAACAACAACAACAATGTCAACAACAACAACGTCAAATAAACAACAACAACAACGTAAAAAAAACAAGAACAACTAAAACAACGTTAAATAAATAACAACAACACAACCACAACGTCAAAAAAACAACAACACGAACAACGTCAACAACAACAACAACAACAATGTTAAATAAACAACAACACGAACAACGTCAACAACAACAACAACAATGTTAAATAAACAACAACAACAACAACAACGTCAACAACAACAACAACAATGTCAAATAAACAACAACAACAACAACGTCAAATAAACAACAATATCTAAAACAACGTCAAATAAACAACAAC
>OX451739.1:397130979-397133479 GCA_948472305.1 Vicia faba
CGTCAAATAACAAAAACAACGTTAAAAAACAACAATAACAACGTCAAATAAACAACAACAACAACAACGTCAAATAAACAACAACAACAACAATGTCAACAACAACAACGTCAAATAAACAACAACAACAACGTAAAAAAAACAAGAACAACTAAAACAACGTTAAATAAATAACAACAACACAACCACAACGTCAAAAAAACAACAACACGAACAACGTCAACAACAACAACAACAACAATGTTAAATAAACAACAACACGAACAACGTCAACAACAACAACAACAATGTTAAATAAACAACAACAACAACAACAACGTCAACAACAACAACAACAATGTCAAATAAACAACAACAACAACAACGTCAAATAAACAACAATATCTAAAACAACGTCAAATAAACAACAACAACAACGTCAAATAAACAACAACAACAACAACAATGCAACAACAACAACAACAACAACAATGTCAAATAAACAACAACAACAACGTCAACAACAACAACAATGTCAAAAAAAAAACAACAACAACAACATCAAATAAACAACAACAACAACGTCAAATAAACAACAACAACAACGTCAAATAAACAATAACAACAACAACAACGTCAAATAAATAACAACAACAACAACGTCAAATAAACAACAACAACACCAATGTCAAATAAACAACAACAACAACAACATCAAATAAACAACAACAACAACAACAACGTCAAATAAACAACAACAATAACAACAACAACAACGTCAAATAAACAACAACAACGTCAAATAAATAATAACAACAGCGTCAAATAAACAACAATAACAACAACAATGTCAAATAAACAACAACAATAACAACAACAACAACAACAACAACGTCAAATAAACAATAACAACAACAACGTCAAATAAACAACAACAACAACAACGTCAAATAAACAACAACAACAACAACGTCAAATAAACAACAACAACAACAACAACGTCAAATAAACAACAACAACAACATCAACAACAACAAAAACGTCAAATAAACAACAACAACAACGTCAACAACAACAACTACGTCAAATAAACAACAACAACAACAATGTCAAATAAACAACAACAACAACGCCAAATAAACAACAACAACTAAAACAACGTCAAGTAAACAACAACAACAACAACAACAACAACAACGTCAAATAAACAACAACACCACCAACAACAACAACACCAACAACAACAACAACAATGTCAAATAAACAACAACAACAACAACGTCAACAACAACAACAACAACGTCAAATAAATAACAACAACAACAACAACGTCAACAACAACAACAACGTCAAATAAACAACAACAACAACGTCAAATAAACAACAACAACAACAACAACAATGTCAACAACAACAACGTCAAATAAACAACAACACCAACAACGTCAACAACAACAACAACATCAAATAAACAACAACAACAACAACGTCAAATAAACAACAACAATAACAACAACAACATCAAATAAACAACAACAACAACAACAACAACAACGTCAAATAAACAACAACAACGTCAAATAAACAACAACAACAACAACATCAACAACAACAACAACAACGTCAACAACAACAACTACATCAAATAAACAACAACAACAATGTCAACAACAACAATGTCAAATAAACAACAACAACAACCCCAAATAAACAACAACAACTAAAACAACTTCAAATAAACAACAACAACAACAACAACGTCAAATAAACAACAATGTCAACAACAACAACGTCAAATAAACAACAACAACAACGTAAAAAAAACAAGAACAACTAAAACAACGTTAAATAAATAACAACAACACAACAACAACGTCAAAAAAACAACAACACGAACAACGTCAACAACAACAACAACAATGTTAAATAAACAACAACACGAACAACGTCAACAACAACAACAACAACAATGTTAAATAAACAACAACAACAACAACAACGTCAACAACAACAACAACAATGTCAAATAAACAACAACAACAACGTCAAATAAACAACAATATCTAAAACAACGTCAAATAAACAACAACAACAACGTCAAATAAATAACAACAACAACAATGCAACAACAACAACAACAACAACAACAACAACAACAATGTCAAATAAACAACAGCAACAACGTCAAAAACAACAACAATGTCAAAAAAAAACAACAACAACAACAACATCAAATAAACAACAACAACAACGTCAAATAAACAACAACAACAACGTCAAATAAACAATAACAACAACAACAACGTCAAATAAATAACAACAACAACAACGTCAAATAAACAACAACAACACCAATGTCAAATAAACAACAACAACAACATCAAATAAACAACAACAACAACAACAACGTCAAATAAACAACAACAATAACAACAACAACAACGTCAAATAAACAACAACAACGTTAAATAAATAATAACAACAACGTCAAATAAACAACAACAACAACAACAATGTCAAA
>OX451739.1:397140979-397153479 GCA_948472305.1 Vicia faba
AACAATAACAACAACGTCAAATAAATAACAACAACAACAAAAACGTCAAATAAACAACAACAACAACAACAACAACGTCAACAACAACAACTACGTCAAATAAACAACAACAACAAAAACGTCAAATAAACAACAACAACAACAATGTCAACAACAACAACGTCAAATAAACAACAACAACAACGTCAAATAAACAAGAACAACTAAAACAACGTTAAATAAATAACAACAACAACAACGTCAAAAAAACAACAACACGAACAACGTCAACAACAACAACAACAATGTTAAATAAACAACAACAACAACAACAATGTCAACAACAACAACAATGTCAAATAAACAACAACAACAACGTCAAATAAACAATAATATCTAAAACAACGTCAAATAAACAACAACAACAACAACAATGTCAAATAAACAACAACACCAACAACGTCAACAACAACAACAACAACAACAATGTCAAATAAACAACAACAACAACAACGTCAACAACAACAACAATGTCAAAAAAAACAACAACAACAACAACAACATCAAATAAACAACAACAACAACAACAACGTCAAATAAATAATAAAGACAACAACAACGTCAAATAAATAACAACAACAACAACGTCAAATAAACAACAACAACACCAACGTCAAATAAACAACAACAACAACAACATCAAATAAACAACAACAACAACGTCAAATAAACAACAACAATAACAACAACAACAACGTCAAATAAACAACAACAACAACGTCAAATAGACAATAACAACAACAACAACAACATCAACAACAACAAAAACATCAAAGAAACAACAACAACAACAATGTCAACAACAACAACTACGTCAAATAAACAACAACAACAACAACGTCAAATAAACAACAACAACAACAACAATGTCAACAACAACAACGTCAAATAAACAACAACACCAACAACGTCAACAACAACAACAACAACATCAAATAAACAACAACAACAACACCAACGTCAAATAAACAACAACAATAACAACAACAACATCAAATAAACAACAACATCAACAACAACGTTAAATAAACAACAACAACGTCAAATAAATAACAACAACAACAACATCAACAACAACAACAACAACGTCAACAACAACAACTACATCAAATAAACAACAACAACAATGTCAACAACAACAATGTCAAATAAACAACAACAACCCCAAATAAACAACAACAACTAAAACAACGTCAAATAAACAACAACAACAACAACAACGTCAAATAAACAACAACACCAACAACAACAATGTCAAATAAACAACAAGAACAACAACAATGTCAACAATAACAACAACAACAACGTCAAATAAACAACAACAACAACAACGTCAAATAAACAACAACGTCAACAACAACAACAACAACGTCAAATAAATAACAACAACAATGTCAAAAAAACAACAACAACAACAACAACGTCAACAACAACAACGTCAAATAAACAACAACAACAACAACAACGTCAAAACAACAACAACAACAACAACAACGTCAAATAAACAACAGCAACAACAACGTCAAATAAACAACAACAATAACAACAACGTCAAATAAGCAACAACAACAACAACAAATACAACAACAACAACAACAACGTCAAATAACAAAAAAATAACGTCAAATAAACAACAACAACAACAACAACGTCAACAACAACAACTACGTCAAATAAACAACAACAACAAAAACGTCAAATAAACAACAACAACAACAACAACAATGTCAACAACAACAACGTCAAATAAACAACAACAACAACGTAAAAAAAACAAGAACAACTAAAACAACGTTAAATAAATAACAACAACACAACAACAACGTCAAAAAAACAACAACACGAACAACGTCAACAACAACAACAACAACAATGTTAAATAAACAACAACACGAACAACGTCAACAACAACAACAACAACAATGTTAAATAAACAACAACAACAACGTCAACAACAACAACAATGTCAAATAAACAACAACAACAACGTCAAATAAACAACAATATCTAAAACAACGTCAAATAAACAACAACAACAACAACGTCAAATAAACAACAACAACAATGCAACAAAAACAACATCAACAACAATGTCAAATAAACAACAACAACAACGTCAACATCAACAACAATGTCAAATAAACAACAACAACAACGTCAAATAAACAACAACAATAACAATAACAACAACGTCAAATAAACAACAACAACAACGTCAAATAAACAACAACAACAACAACATCAACAACAACAAAAACGTCAAATAAACAACAACAACAACAACAACAACGTCAACAACAACAACGTCAAATAAACAACAACAACAACAATATCAAATAAACAATAACAACAACGTCAAATAAACAACAATAACAACGTTAAATAAACAACAACAACAACAACGTCAAATAAACAATAAAGACAACAACAACATCAAAGAAATAACAACAACAACGTCAAATAAACAACAACAGCACCAACGTCAAATAAACAACAACAACATCATCAAATAAACAACAACAACGTCAAATAAACAACAACAATAACAACAACAACAACAATGTCAAATAAACAACAACAACAACGTCAAATAGACAATAACAACAACAACAACAACAACATCAACAACAACAAAAACGTCAAAGAAACCACAACAACAACAATGTCAACAACAACAACAATGTCAAATAAACAACAACAACACCAACATCAAATAAACAACAACAACAACAACGTCAAATAAACAACAATAATAACAACAACAACAACAACATCAAATAAACAACAACAACAACAACGTCAAATAAACAACAACAACAACAACGTCAAATAAACAACAATAACAACAACGTCAAATAAACAACAACAACAACAACGTCAAATAAACAACAACAACAACAATATCAACAATAACAAAAACGTCAAATAAACAACAACAACAATGCCAACAACAACAACAATGTCAACAACAACAATGTCAAATAAACAACAACAACAACGCCAAATAAACAACAACAACTAAAACAACGTCAAGTAAACAACAACAACAACAACAACAACAACGTCAAATAAACAACAACCCCAACAACAACAACAACACCAACAACAACAACAACAACAACGTCAACAACAACGTCAAATAAACAACAACAACAACGTCAAATAAACAACAACAACAACAACAACAATGTCAACAACAACAACGTCAAATAAACAACAACACCAACAATATCAAATAAACAACAACAACAACAACAACGTCAAATAAACAACAATAACAACGTCAAATAAACAACAACAACAACAACAACAGCGTCAAATAAACAATAAAGACAACAACAACGTCAAATAAATAACAACAACAACAACGTCAAATAAACAACAACAACACCAACGTCAAATAAACAACAACAACAACAACATCAAATAAACAACAACAACAACGTCAAATAAACAACAACAATAACAACAACAACAACAACGTCAAGTAAACAACAACAACAACGTCAAATAGACAATAACAACAACAACAACATCAACAACAACAACGTCAAATAAACAACAACAACAACAACGTCAAATAAACAACAACACCAACAACGTCAACAACAACAACGACAACAATGTCAAATAAACAACAACAACAACGTCAACAACAACAACAATGTCAAATAAACAACAACAACAACAACGCCAAATAAACAACAACAACAACAACGTCAAATAAACAACAATAATAACAACAACAACAACAACGTCAAATAAACAACAACAACAACAACGTCAAATAAACAACAACACCAACAACGTCAACAACAACAACGACAACAATGTCAAATAAACCACAACAACAACGTCAACAACAACAACAATGTCAAATAAACAACAACAACACCAACATCAAATAAACAACAACAACAACAACGTCAAATAAACAACAATAATAACAACAACAACAACGTCAAATAAACAACAACAACAACAACAACGTCAAATAAACAACAACAACAACAACGTCAAATAAACAACAACAACAACAACATCAACATCAACCAAAACGTCAAATAAACAACAACAACAACGTCAACAACAACAACTACGTCAAATAAACAACAACAACAACAACAATGTCAACAACAACAATGTCAAATAAACAACAACAACAACAACGCCAAATAAACAACAGCAACTAAAACAACGTCAAGTAAACAACAACAACAACAACAACAACGTCAAATAAACAACAACACCAACAACAACACCACCAACAACAACAACAATGTCAAATAAACAACAACAACAACAACGTCAAATAAATAACAACAACAACAACGTCAACAACAACAACAACAACAAAAACGTCAAAGAAACAACAACAACAACGTCAACAACAATAACTACGTCAAATAAACAACAACAACAACAACAACGTCAAATAAACAACAACAACAACAATGTCAACAACAACAACGTCAAATAAACAACAACACCAACAACGTCAACAACAACAACAACAACATCAAATAAACAACAACAACAACAACGTCAAATAAACAACAACAATAACAACAACAACAACATCAAATAAACAACAACATCAACAACAACGTCAAATAAACAACAACAACGTCAAATAAATAACAACAACAACAACATCAACAACAACAACAACGTCAACAACAACAACTACATCAAATAAACAACAACAACAATGTCAACAACAACAATGTCAAATAAACAACAACAACCCCAAATAAACAACAACAACTAAAACAACGTCAAATAAACAACAACAACAACAACAACGTCAAATAAACAACAACACCAACAACAACAATGTCAAATAAACAACAAGAACAACAACACTGTCAACAATAACAACAACAACAACGTCAAATAAACAACAACAACAACAACGTCAAATAAACAACAACGTCAACAACAACAACAACAACGTCAAATAAATAACAACAACAATGTCAAAAAAACAACAACAACAACAACAACGTCAACAACAACAACGTCAAATAAACAACAACAACAACAACGTCAAAAAAACAACAACAATAACAACAACGTCAAATAAACAACAACAACAACAACGTCAAATAAACAACAACAATAACAACAACGTCAAATAAGCAACAACAACAACAACAAATACAACAACAACAACAACAACGTCAAATAACAAAAAAACAACGTCAAATAAACAACAACAACAACAACAACAACGTCAACAACAACAAAAACGTCAGATAAACAACAACAACAAAAACGTCAAATAAACAACAACAACAACAATGTCAACAACAACAATGTCAAATAAACAACAACAACAACGTAAAAAAAACAAGAACAACTAAAACAACGTTAAATAAATAACAACAACACAACAACAACGTCAAAAAAACAACAACACGAACAACGTCAACAACAACAACAACAATGTTAAATAAACAACAACACGAACAACGTCAACAACAACAACAACAACAACAATGTTAAATAAACAACAACAACAACGTCAACAACAACAACAATGTCAAATAAACAACAACAACAACGTCAAATAAACAACAATATCTAAAACAACGTCAAATAAACAACAACAACAACAACGTCAAATAAACAACAACAACAACAATGCAACAAAAACAACATCAACAACAATGTCAAATAAACAACAACAACAACAACGTCAACATCAACAACAATGTCAAATAAACAACAACAACAACGTCAAATAAACAACAACAATAACAATAACAACAACGTCAAATAAACAACAACAACAACGTCAAATAAACAACAACAACAACAACAACATCAACAACAACAAAAACGTCAAATAAACAACAACAACAACAACAACGTCAACAGCAACAACGTCAAATAAACAACAACAACAACAATATCAAATAAACAATAACAACAACGTCAAATAAACAACAATAACAACGTTAAATAAACAACAACAACAACAACAACAACAACGTCAAATAAACAATAAAGACAACAACAACGTCAAAGAAATAACAACAACAACAACGTCAAATAAACAACAACAACACCAACGTCAAATAAACAACAACAACAACATCAAATAAACAACAACAACGTCAAATAAACAACAACAATAACAACAACAACAACAATGTCAAATAAACAACAACAACGTCAAATAGACAATAACAACAACAACAACAACAACAACATCAACAACAACAAATACGTCAAAGAAACCACAACAACAACAATGTCAACAACAACAACTACGTCAAATAAACAACAACAACAACAACAACGTCAAATAAACAACAACAATAACAACGTCAAATAAACAACAACACCAACAACGTCAACAACAACAACAACAACAATGTCAAATAAACAACAACAACAACAACGTCAACAACAACAACAATGTCAAATAAACAACAACAACACCAACATCAAATAAACAACAACAACAACAACAACGTCAAATAAACAACAATAATAACAACAACAACAACAACATCAAATAAACAACAACAACAACAACGTCAAATAAACAACAACAACAACAACAACGTCAAATAAACAACAATAACAACAACGTCAAATAAACAACAACAACAACAACGTCAAATAAACAACAACAACAACAATATCAACAACAACAAAAACGTCAAATAAACAACAACAACAATGCCAACAACAACAACAATGTCAACAACAACAATGTCAAATAAACAACAACAACAACGCCAAATAAACAACAACAACTAAAACAACGTCAAGTAAACAACAACAACAACAACAACAACAACAACGTCAAATAAACAACAACCCCAACAACAACAACAACAACAACAACAACGTCAACAACAACAACAACGTCAAATAAACAACAACAACAACAACGTCAACAACAACAACAACGTCAAATAAACAACAACAACAACGTCAAAAAAACAACAACAACAACGTCAAATAAACAACAACAACAACAACAATGTCAACAACAACAACGTCAAATAAACAACAACACCAACAATATCAAATAAACAACAACAACAACAACAACAACAACAACGTCAAATAAACAACAATAACAACGTCAAATAAACAACAACAACAACAACAACAGCGTCAAATAAACAATAAAGACAACAACAACGTCAAATAAATAACAACAACAACAACGTCAAATAAACAACAACAACACCAACGTCAAATAAACAACAACAACAACAACATCAAATAAACAACAACAACAACGTCAAATAAACAACAACAATAACAACAACAACAACAACGTCAAGTAAACAACAACAACAACGTCAAATAGACAATAACAATAACAACAACAACAACATCAACAACAACAAAAACGTCAAAGAAACAACAACAACAACAATGTCAACAACAACAACTACGTCAAATAAACAACAACAACAACAACGTCAAATAAACAACAACAACAACAACGTCAAATAAACAACAACACCAACAACGTCAACAACAATAACGACAACAATGTCAAATAAACAACAACAACAACGTCAACAACAACAACAATGTCAAATAAACAACAACAACAACAACGCCAAATAAACAACAACAACAACAACAACGTCAAATAAACAACAATAATAACAACAACAACAACGTCAAATAAACAACAACAACAACAACGTCAAATAAACAACAACAACAACAACGTCAAATAAATAACAACAACATCAACAACAACAAAAACGTCAAATAAACAACAACAACAACTACTACGTCAAATAAACAACAACAACAACAATGTCAACAACAACAATGTCAAATAAACAACAACAACGCCAAATAAACAACAACAACTAAAACAACGTCAAGTAAACAACAACAACAACAACAACAACAACGTCAAATAAACAACAACACCAACAACAACAACACCAACAACCACAACAACAATGTCAAATAAACAACAACAACAACAACAACGTCAAATAAATAACAACAACAACAACGTCAACAACAACAACAACGTCAAATAAACAACAACAACAACGTCAAATAAACAACAACAACAACGTCAAATAAAAAACAATAACAACGTCAAATAAACAACAACAACAACGTCAAATAAAAAATAAAGACAATAACAACGTCAAATAAATAACAACAACAAAAACGTCAAATAAACAACACCAACACCAATGTCAAATAAACAACAACAACAACATCAAATAAACAACAACAACAACCTCAAATAAACAACTACAATAACAACAACAACAACGTCAAATAAACAACAACAACGTCAAATAGACAATAACAACAACGTCAAGTAAACACTAACAACAACAACAACAACATCAACAACAACAAAAACGTCAAAGAAACAACAACAACAACAACGACAACAACAACAACTACGTCAAATAAACAACAACAACAACGTCAAATAAACAACAATAACAACAACAATGTCAACAACAACAACGTCAAATAAACAACAACACCAACAACGTCAACAACAATAACAACAACATCATCAAATAAACAACAACAACAACGTCAAATAAACAACAACAATAACAACAACAACAACATCAAATAAACAACAACATCAACAACAACGTCAAATAAACAACAACAATGTCAAATAAATAACAACAACAACAACATCATCAACAACAACAACAACGTCAACAACAACAACTACATCAAATAAACAACAACAACAATGTCAACAACAACAATGTCAAATAAACAACAACAACAACCCCAAATAAACAACAACAACTAAAACAACGTCAAATAAACAACAACAACAACAACAACAACGTCAAATAAACAACAACACCAACAACAACAATGTCAAATAAACAACAAGAACAACAACAATGTCAACAATAACAACAACAACAACGTCAAATAAACAACAACAACAACAACAACAACAACGTCAAATAAACAACAACGTCAACAACAACAACAAAAACAACGTCAAACAAATAACAACGTCAAATAAACAACAACAACAACAACAACAACAATGTCAACAACAACAACAACGTCAAATAAATAACAACAACAACAACTACAAATAAACAACAACAACACCAACGTCAAATAAACAACAACAACATCAAATAAACAACAACAACGTCAAATAAACAACAACAACAACAACGTCAAATAAATAACAACAACAATGTCAAAAAAACAACAACAACAACAACAACAACAACGTCAACAACAACAACGTCAAATAAACAACAACAACAACAACAACAACGTCAAAAAATCAACAACAACAACAACAACAAAGTCAAATAAACAACAGCAACAACAACGTCAAATAAACAACAACAATAACAACAACGTCAAATAAGCAACAACAACAACAACAAATACAACAACAACAACAACGTCAAATAACAAAAACAACGTCAAATAAACAACAACAACAACAACAACAACAACGTCAACAACAACAACTACGTCAAATAAACAACAACAACAACAACAACGTCAAATAAACAACAACAATAACAACAACAACGTCAAATAAACAACAACAACAACAATGTCAACAACAACAACATCAAATAAACAACAACAACAACAACAATGTCAACAACAACAACGTCAAATAAACAACAACAACAACGTAAAAAAAACAAGAACAACTAAAACAACGTTAAATAAATAACAACAACACAACAACAACGTCAAAAAAACAACAACACGAACAACGTCAACAACAACAACAATGTTAAATAAACAACAACACGAACAACGTCAACAACAACAACAACAATGTTAAATAAACAACAACAACAACAACAACAACGTCAACAACAACAACAACAATGTCAAATAAACAACAACAACAACGTCAAATAAACAACAATATCTAAAACAACGTCAAATAAACAACAACAACAACGTCAAATAAACAACAACAACAACAATGCAACAACAACAACAACAACAACAATGTCAAATAAACAACAACAACAACGTCAACAACAACAACAATGTCAAAAAAAAAAAACAACAACAACAACATCAAATAAACAACAACAACAACGTCAAATAAACAACAACAACAACGTCAAATAAACAATAACAACAACAACAACGTCAAATAAATAACAACAACAACAACGTCAAATAAACAACAACAACACCAATGTCAAATAAACAACAACAACAACATCAAATAAACAACAACAACAACAACGTCAAATAAACAACAACAATAACAACAACAACAACAACGTGAAATAAACAACAACAACGTCAAATAAATAATAACAACAACGTCAAATAAACAACAACAACAACAACAACAGTGTCAAATAAACAACAACAACACCACCATCAAATAAACAACAACAACAACAACAACAACGTCAAATAAACAACAATAATAACAACAACAACAACAACAACGTCAAATAAACAATAACAACAACAACGTCAAATAAACAACAACAACAACAACAACAACGTCAAATAAACAACAACAACAACAACGTCAAATAAACAACAACAACAACAACAACAACGTCAAATAAACAACAACAACAACAATGTCAACAACAACAATGTCAAATAAACAACAACAACAACGCCAAATAAACAACCACAACTAAAACAACGTCAAGTAAACAACAACAACAACAACAACAACGTCAAATAAACAACAACACCAACAACAACAACAACAACAACAACAATGTCAAATAAACAACAACAACAACAACGTCAACAACAACAACAACAACAACAACGTCAAATAAATAACAACAACAACAACAACGTCAACAACAACAACAACGTCAACAACAACAACAACGTCAAATAAACAACACCAACAACAACAACATTGTCAACAACAACAACGTCAAATAAACAACAACACCAACAACGTCAACAACAACAACAACAACATCAAATAAACAACAACAACAACAACGTCAAATAAACAACAACAATAACAACAACAACAACATCAAATAAACAACAACAACAACAACAACGTCAAATAAACAACAACAACGTCAAATAAACAACAACAACAACAACATCAACAACAACAACGTCAACAACAACAACAACTACATCAAATAAACAACAACAACAATGTCAACAACAACAATGTCAAATAAACAACAACAACAACCCCAAATAAACAACAACAACTAAAACAACTTCAAATAAACAACAACAACAACAACGTCAAATAAACAACAACACCAACAACAACAATGCCAAATAAACAACAACAACAACTAAAACAACGTCAAATAAACAACAACAACAACAACAACATCAACAACAACAAAAACGTCAAAGAAACAACAACAACAACAATGTCAACAACAACAACTACGTCAAATAAACAACAACAACAACAACGTCAAATAAACAACAACAACAACAACGTCAAATAAACAACAACACCAACAACGTCAACAACAACAACGACAACAATGTCAAATAAACAACAACAACAACGTCAACAACAACAATGTCAAATAAACAACAACAACAACAACGCCAAATAAACAACAACAACAACAACAACGTCAAATAAACAACAATAATAACAACAACAACAACGTCAAATAAACAACAACAACAACAACGTCAAATAAACAATAACAACAACAACAACGTCAAATAAACAACAACAACAACAACATCAACAACAACAAAAACGTCAAATAAACAACAACAACAACAACAACTACGTCAAATAAACAACAACAACAATAATGTCAACAACAACAATGTCAAATAAACAACAACAACGCCAAATAAACAACAACAACTAAAACAACGTCAAGTAAACAACAACAACAACAACAACGTCAAATAAACAACAACACCAACAACAACAACACCAACAACCACAACAACAATGTCAAATAAACAACAACAACAACAACGTCAAATAAATAACAACAACAACAACGTCAACAACAACAACAACGTCAAATAAACAACAACAACAACGTCAAATAAACAACAACAACAACGTCAAATAAAAAACAATAACAACGTCAAATAAACAACAACAACAACGTCAAATAAAAAATAAAGACAATAACAACGTCAAATAAATAACAACAACAAAAACGTCAAATAAACAACACCAACACCAATGTCAAATAAACAACAACAACAACATCAAATAAACAACAACAACAACCTCAAATAAACAACAACAATAACAACAACAACAACGTCAAATAAACAACAACAACGTCAAATAGACAATAACAACAACGTCAAGTAAACACTAACAACAACAACAACAACATCAACAACAACAAAAACGTCAAAGAAACAACAACAACAACAACGACAACAACAACAACTACGTCAAATAAACAACAACAACAACGTCAAATAAACAACAATAACAACAACAATGTCAACAACAACAACGTCAAATAAAC
>OX451739.1:397158479-397168479 GCA_948472305.1 Vicia faba
CAACAACGTCAACAACAACAACGTCAAATAAATAACAACAACAACAACGTCAAAAAATCAACAACAACAACAACAACAACAAAGTCAAATAAACAACAGCAGCAACAACGTCAAATAAACAACAACAATAACAACAACGTCAAATAAGCAACAACAACAACAACAAATACAACAACAACAACAACGTCAAATAACAAAAACAACGTCAAATAAACAACAACAACAACAACAACAACGTCAACAACAACAACTACGTCAAATAAACAACAACAACAACAACGTCAAATAAACAACAACAACAACAACAACAACAACGTCAAATAAACAATAACAACAACAATGTCAACAACAACAACGTCAAATAAACAACAACAACAACAATGTCAACAACAACAACGTCAAATAAACAACAACAACAACAACGTAAAAAAACAAGAACAACTAAAACAACGTTAAATAAATAACAACAACACAACAACAACGTCAAAAAAACAACAACACGAACAACGTCAACAACAACAACAACAACAACAATGTTAAATAAACAACAACACGAACAACGTCAACAACAACAACAACAACAACAACAATGTTAAATAAACAACAACAACAACAACAACAACGTCAACAACAACAACAACAATGTCAAATAAACAACAACAACAACGTCAAATAAACAACAATATCTAAAACAACGTCAAATAAACAACAACAACAACGTCAAATAAACAACAACAACAACAATGCAACAACAACAACAACAACAACAACAATGTCAAATAAACAACAACAACAACGTCAACAACAACAACAATGTCAAAAAAAAACAACAACAACAACAACATCAAATAAACAACAACAACAACGTCAAATAAACAACAACAACAACGTCAAATAAACAATAACAACAACAACAACGTCAAATAAATAACAACAACAACAACGTCAAATAAACAACAATAACACCAATGTCAAATACAAAAACAACAACAACATCAAATAAACAACAACAACAACAACGTCAAATAAACAACAACAATAACAACAACAACAACAACAACGTGAAATAAACAACAACAACAACGTCAAATAAATAATAACAACAACGTCAAATAAACAACAACAACAACAACAATGTCAAATAAACAACAACAACACCAACATCAAATAAACAACAACAACAACAACGTCAAATAAACAACAATAATAACAACAACAACAACAACGTCAAATAAACAATAACAACAACAACGTCAAATAAACAACAACAACAACAACGTCAAATAAACAACAACAACAACAACGTCAAATAAACAACAACAACAACACCGTCAAATAAACAACAACAACAACAACATCAACAACAACAAAAACGTCAAATAAACAACAACAACAACGTCAACAACAACAACTACGTCAAATAAACAACAACAACAACAATGTAAACAACAACAATGTCAAATAAACAACAACAACAACGCCAAATAAACAACCACAACTAAAACAACGTCAAGTAAACAACAACAACAACAACAACAACAACAACGTCAAATAAACAACAACACCAACAACAACAACAACAATGTCAAATAAACAACAACAACAACAACGTCAACAACAACAACAACAACGTCAAATAAATAACAACAACAACAACAACGTCAACAACAACAACAACGTCAAATAAACAACACCAACAACAACAACAACATTGTCAACAACAACAACGTCAAATAAACAACAACACCAACAACGTCAACAACAACAACAACAACATCAAATAAACAACAACAACAACAACGTCAAATAAACAACAACAATAACAACAACAACAACATCAAATAAACAACAACAACAACAACGTCAAATAAACAACAACAACGTCAAATAAACAACAACAACAACAACATCAACAACAACAACAACAACGTCAACAACAACAACTACATCAAATAAACAACAACAACAATGTCAACAACAACAATGTCAAATAAACAACAACAACAACCCCAAATAAACAACAACAACTAAAACAACTTCAAATAAACAACAACAACAACAACGTCAAATAAACAACAACACCAACAACAACAATGTCAAATAAACAACAACAACACCAACATCAAATAAACAACAACAACAACAACAACGTCAAATAAACAACAATAATAACAACAACAACAACAACAACGTCAAGTAAACAACAACAACACCAACGTCAAATAAACAACAACAACATCAAATAAACAACAACAACGTCAAATAAACAACAACAACAACAACGTCAAATAAATAACAACAACAATGTCAAAAAAACAACAACAACAACAACAACAACGTCAACAACAACAACGTCAAATAAACAACAACAACAACAACGTCAAAAAATCAACAACAACAACAACAAAGTCAAATAAACAACAGCAACAACAACGTCAAATAAACAACAACAATAACAACAACGTCAAATAAGCAACAACAACAACAACAAATACAACAACAACAACAACGTCAAATAACAAAAACAACGTCAAATAAACAACAACAACAACAACAAATACAACAACAACAACAACGTCAAATAACAAAAACAACGTCAAATAAACAACAACAACAACAACAACGTCAACAACAACAACTACGTCAAATAAACAACAACAACAACAACAACGTCAAATAAACAACAACAACAACAACAACGTCAAATAAACAATAACAACAACAATGTCAACAACAACAACGTCAAATAAACAACAACAACAACAATGTCAACAACAACAACGTCAAATAAACAACAACAACAACAACGTAAAAAAACAAGAACAACTAAAACAACGTTAAATAAATAACAACAACACAACAACAACGTCAAAAAAACAACAACACGAACAACGTCAACAACAACAACAACAACAATGTTAAATAAACAACAACACGAACAACGTCAACAACAACAACAACAACAACAACAATGTTAAATAAACAACAACAACAACAACAACAACGTCAACAACAACAACAACAATGTCAAATAAACAACAACAACAACGTCAAATAAACACCAATATCTAAAACAACGTCAAATAAACAACAACAACAACGTCAAATAAACAACAACAACAACAATGCAACAACAACAACAACAACAACAACAACAACAATGTCAAATAAACAACAACAACAACGTCAACAACAACAACAATGTCAAAAAAAAAAACAACAACAACAACAACATCAAATAAACAACAACAACAACGTCAAATAAACAACAACAACAACGTCAAATAAACAATAACAACAACAACAACGTCAAATAAATAACAACAACAACAACGTCAAATAAACAACAACAACACCAATGTCAAATAAACAACAACAACAACATCAAATAAACAACAACAACAACAACGTCAAATAAACAACAACAATAACAACAACAACAACAACAACGTGAAATAAACAACAACAACAACGTCAAATAAATAATAACAACAACGTCAAATAAACAACAACAACAACAACAATGTCAAATAAACAACAACAACACCAACATCAAATAAACAACAACAACAACAACGTCAAATAAACAACAATAATAACAACAACAACAACAACGTCAAATAAACAATAACAACAACAACGTCAAATAAACAACAACAACAACAACAACGTCAAATAAACAACAACAACAACAACAACGTCAAATAAACAACAACAACAACAACAACGTCAAATAAACAACAACAACAACAACATCAACAACAACAAAAACGTCAAATAAACAACAACAACAACGTCAACAACAACAACTACGTCAAATAAACAACAACAACAACAATGTCAACAACAACAATGTCAAATAAACAACAACAACAACGCCAAATAAACAACCACAACTAAAACAACGTCAAGTAAACAACAACAACAACAACAACAACAACGTCAAATAAACAACAACACCAACAACAACAACAACAACAACAATGTCAAATAAACAACAACAACAACAACGTCAACAACAACAACAACAACGTCAAATAAATAACAACAACAACAACAACGTCAACAACAACAACAACGTCAAATAAACAACACCAACAACAACAACAACATTGTCAACAACAACAACGTCAAATAAACAACAACACCAACAACGTCAACAACAACAACAACAACATCAAATAAACAACAACAACAACAACGTCAAATAAACAACAACAATAACAACAACAACAACATCAAATAAACAACAACAACAACAACGTCAAATAAACAACAACAACGTCAAATAAACAAAAACAACAACAACATCAACAACAACAACAACGTCAACAACAACAACTACATCAAATAAACAACAACAACAATGTCAACAACAACAATGTCAAATAAACAACAACAACAACCCCAAATAAACAACAACAACTAAAACAACTTCAAATAAACAACAACAACAACAACAACGTCAAATAAACAACAACACCAACAACAACAATGTCAAATAAACAACAAGAACAACAACAATGTCAACAATAACAAAAACAACAACAACGTCAAATAAACAACAACAACAACAACAACAACGTCAAATAAACAACAACAACAACAACAATAACAACAACGTCAAATAAACAACAACGTCAAATAAACAACAACAACAACAACAACAACAACAACAACGTCAACAACAACAACAATAACGTCAAATAAACAACAACAACAACAACAACAACGTCAAATAAACAACAACAACAACAACACCGTCCAATAAACTACAACAATGTCAAATAAACAACAACAACAACGTCAAATAAACAACAACAACAACAACAACAACGTCAAATAAATAACAACAACAACGTCAAATAAACAACAACAACAACAACAACAACTACATCAAATAAACAACAACAACAATGTCAACAACAACAATGTCAAATAAACAACAACAACAACCCCAAATAAACAACAACAACTAAAACAACGTCAAATAAACAACAACAACAACAACAACAACGTCAAATAAACAACAACACCAACAACAACAATGTCAAATAAACAACAAGAACAACAACAATGTCAACAATAACAACAACAACAACGTCAAATAAACAACAACAACAACAACAACGTCAAATAAACAACAACGTCAACAACAACAACAAAAACAACGTCAAACAAATAACAACGTCAAATAAACAACAACAACAACAACAATGTCAACAACAACAACAACAACGTCAAATAAATAACAACAACAACAACGTCAAATAAACAACAACAACACCAATGTCAAATAAACAACAACAACATCAAATAAACAACAACAACGTCAAATAAACAACAACAACAACAACAACGTCAAATAAATAACAACAACAATGTCAAAAAAACAACAACAACAACAACAACGTCAATAACAACAACGTCAAATAAACAACAACAACAACAACAACGTCAAAAAATCAACAACAACAACAACAACAACATCAAATAAACAACAGCAACAACAACGTCAAATAAACAACAACAATAACAACAACGTCAAATAAGCAACAACAACAACAACAACAACGTCAAATAACAAAAACAACGTCAAATAAACAACAACAACAACAACAACAACAACGTCAACAACAACAACTACGTCAAATAAACAACAACAACAAAAACGTCAAATAAACAACAACAACAACAATGTCAACAACAACAACGTCAAATAAACAACAACAACAACAACGTAAAAAAAACAAGAACAACTAAAACAACGTTAAATAAATAACAACAACACAACAACAACGTCAAAAAAACAACAACACGAACAACGTCAACAACAACAACAACAATGTTAAATAAACAACAACACGAACAACGTCAACAACAACAACAACAACAACAATGTTAAATAAACAACAACAACAACAACAACGTCAACAACAACAACAACAATGTCAAATAAACAACAACAACAACGTCAAATAAACAACAATATCTAAAACAACGTCAAATAAACAACAACAACAACGTCAAATAAACAACAACAACAACAATGCAACAACAACAACAACAACAACAATGTCAAATAAACAACAACAACAACGTCAACAACAACAACAATGTCAAAAAAAAACAACAACAACAACATCAAATAAACAACAACAACAACGTCAAATAAACAACAACAACAACAACGTCAAATATACAATAACAACAACCACAACGTCAAATAAATAACAACAACAACAACGTCAAATAAACAACAACAACACCAATGTCAAATAAACAACAACAACAACATCAAATAAACAACAACAACAACAACGTCAAATAAACAACAACAATAACAACAACAACAACAACAACAACGTGAAATAAACAACAACAACGTCAAATAAATAATAACATCAACGTCAAATAAACAGCAACAACAACAACAATGTCAAATAAACAACAACAACACCAACATCAAATAAACAACAACAACAACGTCAAATAAACAACAATAATAACAACAACAACAACAACGTCAAATAAACAATAACAACAACAACGTCAAATAAACAACAACAACAACAACAACGTCAAATAAACAACAACAACAACAACGTCAAATAAACAACAACAACAATAACAACAACAACAACGTCAAATAAACAACAACAACAACAACATCAACAACAACAAAAACGTCAATTAAACAACAACAACAACGTCAACAACAACAACAACTACGTCAAATAAACAACAACAACAACAATGTCAACAACAACAATGTCAAATAAACAACAACAACAACGCCAAATAAACAACCACAACTAAAACAACGTCAAGTAAACAACAACAACAACAACAACAACAACAACAACAACAACAACAACGTCAAATAAACAACAACACCAACAACAACAACAACACCAACAACAACAACAATGTCAAATAAACAACAACAACAACGTCAATAACAACAACAACAACGTCAAATAAATAACAACAACAACAACAACAACAACGTCAACAACAACAACAACGTCAAATAAACAACAACAACAACGTCAAATAAACATTAACAACAACAACAACAACAATGTCAACAACAACAACGTCAAATAAACAACAACACCAACAACGTCAACAACAACAACAACATCAAATAAACAACAACAACAACAACGTCAAATAAACAACAACAATAACAACAACAACAACATCATATAAACAACAACAACAACAACGTCAAATAAACAACAACAACGTCAAATAAACAACAACAACAACATCAACAACAACAACAACAATGTCAACAACAACAACTACATCAAATAAACAACAACAACAATGTCAACAACAACAATGTCAAATAAACAACAACAACAACCCCAAATAAACAACAACAACTAAAACAACTTCAAATAAACAACAACAACAACAACGTCAAATAAACAACAACACCAACAACAACAATGTCAAATAAACAACAAGAACAACAACAATGTCAACAATAACAACAACAACAACAACGTCAAATAAACAACAACAATAACAACAACGTCAAATAAACAACAACGTCAACAACAATAACAACAACATCAAATAAACAACAACGTCAAATAAACAAAAACAACAACAACAACGTCAACAACAACAACAATAACGTCAAATAAACAACAACAACAACAACAACGTCAAATAAACAACAACAACAACAACACCGTCCAATAAACTACAACAATGTCAAATAAACAACAACAACAACGTCAAATAAACAACAACAACGTCAAATAAATAACAACAACAACATCAAATAAACAACAACAACAACAACAACAACGTCAACAACAACAACGTCAAATAAACAACAACAACAACAACGTCAAAACAACAACAACAACAACAACAACAACGTCAAATAAACAACAGCAACAACAACGTCAAATAAACAACAACAATAACAACAACGTCAAATAAGTAACAACAACAACAACAAATACAACAACAACAACAACAACGTCAAATAACAAAAACAACTTTAAAAAACAACAATAACAACGTCAAATAAACAACAACAACAACAACGTCAAATAAACAATAACAACAACAACAACGTCAAATAAATAACAACAACAACAACGTCAAATAAACAACAACAACACCAACGTCAAATAAACAACAACAACAACATCAAATAAACAACAACAACAACGTCAAATAAACAACAACAATAACAACAACAACAACGTCAAATAAACAACAACAACAACGTCAAATAAACAATAACAACAACGTCAAATAAACAACAACAACAACAAAAACGTCAAATAAACAACAACAACAACAACTACGTCAACAACAACAACTACGTCAAATAAACAACAACAACAGAAACGTCAAATAAACAACAACAACAACAATGTCAACAACAACAACGTCAAATAAACAACAACAACAACGTCAAATAAACAAGAACAACTAAAACAACGTTAAATAAATAACAACAACAACAACGTCAAAAAAACAACAACACGAACAACGTCAACAACAACAACAACAACAATGTTAAATAAACAACAACAACAACAACAACAACAACGTCAACAACAACAACAATGTCAAATAAACAACAACAACAATGTCAAATAAACAACAACAACAACAACGTCAAATAAACAACAACAACAACAACGTCAAATAAACAACAATAACTACAACGTCAAATAAACAACAACAACAATAACAACGTCAAATAAACAACAACAACAACAACAACATCAACAACAACAAAAACGTCAAATAAACAACAACAACAATGTCAACAACAACAACTACGTCAAATAAACAACAACAACAACAATGTCAAATAAAAAACAACAACAACGCCAAATAAACAACAACAACTAAAACAACGTCAAGTAAACAACAACAATAACAACAACAACGTCAAATAAACAACAACACCAACAACAACAACAACACCAACAACAACAACAACAACGTCAACAACAACAACAAAGTCAAATAAACAACAACAACAACAACGTCAACAACAACAACAACGTCAAATAAACAACAACAACAACGTCAAATAAACAACAACAACAACAACGTCAAATAAACAACAACAACAACAACAATGTCAACAACAACAACGTCAAATAAACAACAACACCAACAACGTCAACAACAACAACAACATCAAATAAACAACAACAACAACAACGTCAAATAAACAACAACAATAACAACAACAACAACAAATAAACAACAACAACAACAACAACGTCAAATAAACAACAACAATATCAACAACAACAACAACAACGTCAACAACAACAACTACATCAAATAAACAACAACAACAATGTCAACAACAACAATGTCAAATAAACAACAACAACAACCCCAAATCAACAACAACAAAAACGTCAAATAAACAACAACAACAACAACGTCAACAACAACAACGTCAAATAAACAACAACAACAACAATATCAAATAAACAACAACAACAACAACGTCAAATAAACAACAATAACAACGTCAAATAAACAACAACAACAACAACAACAACAACAACGTCAAATAAACAATAAAGACAACAACAACGTCAAATAAATAACGACAACAACAACGTCAAATAAACAACAACAACACCAACGTCAAATAAACAACAACAACAACAACATCAAATAAACAACAACAACAACGTCAAATAAACAACAACAATAACAACAACAACAACGACGTCAAGTAAACAACAACAACAACGTCAAATAGACAATAACAACAACAACAACAACATAAACAACAACAAAAACGTCAAAGAAAACAACAACAACAACAACAATGTCAACAACAACAACTACGTCAAATAAACAACAACAACAACAACGTCAAATAAACAACAACAACAACAACAACGTCAAATAAACAACAACACCAACAACGTCAACAACAACAACGACAACAATGTCAAATAAACAACAACAACAACGTCAACAACAA
>OX451739.1:397173479-397175979 GCA_948472305.1 Vicia faba
CAACAATAACGTCAAATAAACAACAACAACAACAACAACGTCAAATAAACAACAACAACAACAACACCGTCCAATAAACTACAACAATGTCAAATAAACAACAACAACAACGTCAAATAAACAACAACAACGTCAAATAAATAACAACAACAACATCAAATAAACAACAACAACAACAACAACAACGTCAACAACAACAACGTCAAATAAACAACAACAACAACAACGTCAAAACAACAACAACAACAACAACAACGTCAAATAAACAACAGCAACAACAACGTCAAATAAACAACAACAATAACAACAACGTCAAATAAGTAACAACAACAACAACAAATACAACAACAACAACAACAACAACAACGTCAAATAACAAAAACAACTTTAAAAAACAACAATAACAACGTCAAATAAACAACAACAACAACAACGTCAAATAAACAATAACAACAACAACAACGTCAAATAAATAACAACAACAACAACGTCAAATAAACAACAACAACACCAACGTCAAATAAACAACAACAACAACATCAAATAAACAACAACAACGTCAAATAAACAACAACAATAACAACAACAACAACGTCAAATAAACAACAACAACAACGTCAAATAAACAATAACAACAACGTCAAATAAACAACAACAACAACAAAAACGTCAAATAAACAACAACAACAACAACTACGTCAACAACAACAACTACGTCAAATAAACAACAACAACAGAAACGTCAAATAAACAACAACAACAACAATGTCAACAACAACAACGTCAAATAAACAACAACAACAACGTCAAATAAACAAGAACAACTAAAACAACGTTAAATAAATAACAACAACAACAACGTCAAAAAAACAACAACACGAACAACGTCAACAACAACAACAACAACAATGTTAAATAAACAACAACAACAACAACAACAACAACAACGTCAACAACAACAACAATGTCAAATAAACAACAACAACAATGTCAAATAAACAACAACAACAACAACGTCAAATAAACAACAACAACAACAACGTCAAATAAACAACAATAACAACAACGTCAAATAAACAACAACAACAATAACAACGTCAAATAAACAACAACAACAACAACAACATCAACAACAACAAAAACGTCAAATAAACAACAACAACAATGTCAACAACAACAACTACGTCAAATAAACAACAACAACAACAATGTCAAATAAAAAACAACAACAACGCCAAATAAACAACAACAACTAAAACAACGTCAAGTAAACAACAACAACAACAACAACAACGTCAAATAAACAACAACACCAACAACAACAACAACACCAACAACAACAACAACAACGTCAACAACAACAACAAAGTCAAATAAACAACAACAACAACAACGTCAACAACAACAACAACGTCAAATAAACAACAACAACAACGTCAAATAAACAACAACAACAACGTCAAATAAACAACAACAACAACAACAACAACAATGTCAACAACAACAACGTCAAATAAACAACAACACCAACAACGTCAACAACAACAACAACATCAAATAAACTACAACAACAACAACGTCAAATAAACAACAACAATAACAACAACAACAACAAATAAACAACAACAACAACAACAACGTCAAATAAACAACAACAATATCAACAACAACAACAACAACGTCAACAACAACAACTACATCAAATAAACAACAACAACAATGTCAACAACAACAATGTCAAATAAACAACAACAACAACCCCAAATCAACAACAACAAAAACGTCAAATAAACAACAACAACAACAACGTCAACAACAACAACGTCAAATAAACAACAACAACAACAATATCAAATAAACAACAACAACAACAACGTCAAATAAACAACAATAACAACGTCAAATAAACAACAACAACAACAACAACAACGTCAAATAAACAATAAAGACAACAACAACGTCAAATAAATAACGACAACAACAACGTCAAATAAACAACAACAACACCAACGTCAAATAAACAACAACAACAACAACATCAAATAAACAACAACAACAACGTCAAATAAACAACAACAATAACAACAACAACAACGACGTCAAGTAAACAACAACAACAACGTCAAATAGACAATAACAACAACAACAACAACATAAACAACAACAAAAACGTCAAAGAAAACAACAACAACAACAACAATGTCAACAACAACAACTACGTCAAATAAACAACAACAACAACAACGTCAAATAAACAACAACAACAACAACAACGTCAAATAAACAACAACACCAACAACGTCAACAACAACAACGACAACAATGTCAAATAAACAACAACAACAACGTCAACAACAACAACAATGTCAAATAAACAACAACAACAACGCCAAATAAACAACAACAACAACAACGTCAAATAAACAACAATAATAACAACAACAACAACGTCAAATAAACAACAACAACAACGTCAAATAAACAACAACAACAACAACGT
>OX451739.1:397180979-397183479 GCA_948472305.1 Vicia faba
GTCAAATAAACAACAACAACAACAACGCCAAATAAACAACAACAACTAAAACAACGTCAAATAAACAACAACAACAACAACATCAAATAAACAACAACAACTAAAACAAAGTCAAATAAACAACAACAACAACAACAACATCAAATAAACAACAACACCAACAACGTCAACAACAACAACAACAACAATATCAAATAAACAACAACAACATCAACAACAACAACAATGTCAAATAAACAACAACAACATCAACAACAACAACAATGTCAAATAAACAACAACAACAACAACAACATCAAATAAACAACAACAACAACGTCAAATAAACAACAACAATAACAAAAACAACAACGTCAAATAAACAACAACAACAACAACAACAACAACAACGTCAAATAAACAACAACAACAACAACGTCAAATAAACAACAACAACAACATCAACAACAACAAAAACGTCAAATAAACAACAACAACAACTACGTCAACAACAACAACTACGTCAAATAAACAACAACAACAATGTCAACAACAACAATGTCATATAAACAACAACAACGCCAAATAAACAACAACAACTAAAACAACGTCAAATAAAAACAACAAGAACAACAACAACGTCAAATAAACAACAACACCACCAACAACAACAACAACAATGTCAAATAAACAACAACAACAATAACGTCAACAACAACAACAATGTCAAATAAACAACAACAACAACAACGTCAAATAAACAACAACAACAATGTCAACAACAACAACAACGTCAAATAAACAACAACAACAACGTCAAATAATTAACAACATCAACAAAACCAACAACATCAAATAAACAACAACAACAACGTCAAATAAACAACAACAACAACAACAACAACGTTAAATAAACAACAACAACAACACCGTCAAATAAAAAACAACAACAACAACGTCAAATAAACAACAACAACAACAACGTCAAATAAACAACAACAACAACAACAAAAACAACGTCAAATAAATAACTACAACAACAACGTCAAATAAACAACAACAACAACAATAACAACATCAAATAAACAACAACAACGACAACAACAACGTCAAATAAACAACAGCAACAACAACAACAACGTCAAATAAACAACAACAACAACAACGTCAACAACAACAACAATGTCAAATAAACAACAACAACAACAACAACGTCAAATAAACAACAACAACAACAACGTCAAATAAACAACAGCAACAACAACGTCAAATATACAACAACAATAACAACAACGTCAAATAAGCAACAACAACAACAACAAATACAACAACAACAACAACAACGTCAAATAACAAAAACAACGTCAAATAAACAACAATAAAAATGTCAAATAAACAACAACAACAACAACGTCAAATAAACAATAACAACAACAACAACGTCAAATAAATAACAACAACAACAACGTAAAATAAACAACAACAATAACAACAACAACAACAACGTCAAATAAACAACAAAAACAACGTCAAATAAACAATAACAAGAACGTCAAATAAACAACAACAACAACATCAACAACAACAAAAACGTCAAATAAAAAACAACAACAACAACGTTAACAATAACAACTACGTCAAATAAACAACAACAACAACAACGTCAAATAAACAACAACAACAACAATGTCAACAACAACGTCAAATGAAAAACAACAACAATGTCAAATAAACAACAACAACTAAAACAACGTCAAATAAACAACAACAACAACGTCAAATAAACAACAACACCAACAACGTCAAATAAACAATAATAATAACAACAACGTTAAATAAGCAACAACAACAACAACAAATACAACAACAACAACGTCAAATAACAAAAACAACATCAAATAAACAACAATAACAACGTCAAATAAACAACAACAACAACGTCAAATAAACAATAACAACAACAACAACGTCAAATAAATAACAACAACAACAACGTCAAATAAACAACAACAACAACACCAATGTCAAATAAACAACAACAACAACATCAAATAAACAACAACTACAACAACAACAACATCAAATAAAAAACAACAATAACAACAACAACAACGTCAAATAAACAACAACAACGTCAACAACAATGTCAAATAAACAACAACAACAACAACAACGTCAACAACAACAACGTCAAATAAACAACAACAACAACAACGTCAAAAAAACAACAACAACAACAACAACGTCAAATAAACAACAGCAACAACAACGTCAAATAAACAACAACAATAACAACAACGTCAAATAAGCAACAACAACAACAACAAATACAACAACAACAACAACAACAACGTCAAATAACAAAAACAACTTTAAAAAACAACAATAACAACGTCAAATAAACAACAACAACAACAACGTCAAATAAACAATAACAACAACAACAACGTCAAATAAATAACAACAACAACAACGTCAAATAAACAACAACAACACCAACGTCAAATAAACAACAACAACA
>OX451739.1:397185979-397195979 GCA_948472305.1 Vicia faba
AACAACATCAAATAAACAACAACAACAACCTCAAATAAACAACAACAATGTCAAATAGACAATAACAACAACGTCAAGTAAACACTAACAACAACAACAACAACATCAACAACAACAAAAACGTCAAAGAAACAACAACAACAACAACGTCAACAACAACAACTACGTCAAATAAACAACAACAACAACGTCAAATAAACAACAACAACAACAACAACAATGTCAATAACAACAACGTCAAATAAACAACAACACCAACAACGTCAACAACAACAATAACAACATCATCAAATAAACAACAACAACAACAACGTCAAATAAACAACAACAATAACAACAACAACAACATCAAATAAACAACAACATCAACAACAACGTCAAATAAACAACAACAACGTCAAATAAATAACAACAACAACAACATCAACAACAACAACAACGTCAACAACAACAACTACATCAAATAAACAACAACAACAATGTCAACAACAACAATGTCAAATAAACAACAACAACAACCCCAAATAAACAACAACAACTAAAACAACGTCAAATAAACAACAACAACAACAACAACAACGTCAAATAAACAACAACACCAACAACAACAATGTCAAATAAACAACAAGAACAACAACAATGTCAACAATAACAACAACAACAACGTCAAATAAACAACAACAACAACAACAACGTCAAATAAACAACAACGTCAACAACAACAACAAAAACAACGTCAAACAAATAACAACGTCAAATAAACAACAACAACAACAACAACGTCAACAACAACAACAACAACGTCAAATAAATAACAACAACAACAACGTCAAATAAACAACAACAACACCAACGTCAAATTAACAACCACAACATCAAATAAACAACAACAACATCAAATAAACAACAACAACAACAACAACAACGTCAAATAAATAACAACAACAATGTCAAATAAACAACAACAATAACAACGTCAACAACAACAACGTCAAATAAACAACAACAACAACAACGTCAAAACAACAACAACAACAACAACAACAACGTCAAATAAACAACAGCAACAACAACGTCAAATAAACAACAACAATAACAACAACAACGTCAAATAAGCAACAACAACAACAACAAATACAACAACAACGTCAAATAAGAAAAACAACGTCAAATAAACAACAACAACAACAACAACAACGTCAACAACAACAACTACGTCAAATAAACAACAACAACAAAAACGTCAAATAAACAACAACAACAATGTCAACAACAACAACGTCAAATAAACAACAACAACAACAACGTAAAAAAAAACAAGAACAACTAAAACAACGTTAAATAAATAACAACAACACAACAACAACGTCAAAAAAACAACAACACGAACAACGTCAACAACAACAACAACAATGTCAAATAAATAACAACTCGAACAACGTCAACAACAACAACAACAACAATGTTAAATAAACAACAACAACAACAACGTCAACAACAACAACAACAATGTTAAATAAACAACAACAACAACGTCAAATAAACAACAATATCTAAAACAACTTCAAATAAACAACAACAACAACGTCAAATAAACAACAACAACAACAATGCAACAACAACAACAACAACAACAACAACAATGTCAAATAAACAACAACAACAACGTCAACAACAACAACAATGTCAAAAAAAAAACAACAACAACAACATCAAATAAACAACAACAACAACGTCAAATAAACAACAACAACAACGTCAAATAAACAATAACAACAACAACAACGTCAAATAAATAACAACAACAACAACGTCAAATAAACAACAACAACACCAATGTCAAATAAACAACAACAACAACAACAACATCAAATAAACAACAACAACAACGTCAAATAAACAACAACAATAACAACAACAACGTCAAATAAACAACAACAACGTCAAATAAATAATAACAACAACGTCAAATAAACAACAACAACAACAACAATGTCAAATAAACAACAATAACACCAACATCAAATAAACAACAACAACAACGACGTCAAATAAACAACAATAATAATAACAACAACAACAACAACAACGTCAAATAAACAATAACAACAACAACGTCAAATAAACAACAACAACAACAACGTCAAATAAACAACAACAACAACAACGTCAAATAAACAACAACAACAACAACGTCAACAACAACAACAACAACAACGTCAAATAAACAACAACAACAACAACAACAACAACGTCAAATAAACAACAACAACAACAACATCAACAACAACAAAAATGTCAAATAAACAACAACAACAACAACAACGTCAACAACAACAACTACGTCAAATAAACAACAACAACAACAATGTCAACAACAACAATGTCAAATAAACAACAACAACAACGCCAAATAAACAACAACAACTAAAATAACGTCAAGTAAACAACAACAACAACAACAACAACAACAACAACGTCAAATAAACAACAACAACAACAACGTCAAATAAACAACAACAACAACAACACCGTCCAATAAACTATAACAATGTCAAATAAACAACAACAACAACGTCAAATAAACAACAACAACAACAACGTCAAATAAATAACAACAACAACGTCAAATAAACAACAACAATAACAACAACAACAACGTCAACAACAACAACGTCAAATAAACAACAACAACAACGTCAAAAAAACAACAACAACAACAACAACGTCAAATAAACAAAAACAACAACGTCAAAAAAACAACAACAACAACGTCAAATAACAAAAACAACGTTAAAAAACAACAATAACAACGTCAAATAAACAACAACAACAACAACGTCAAATAAACAATAACAACAACAACAACGTCAAATAAATAACAACAACAACAACGTCAAATAAACAACAACAACACCAACGTCAAATAAACAACAACAACAACAACATCAAATAAACAACAACAACAACGTCAAATAAACAACAACAATAACAACAACGTCAAATAAACAACAACAACAACGTCAAAAAAACAACAACAACAACGTCAAATAACAAAAACAACGTTAAAAAACAACAATAACAACGTCAAATAAACAACAACAACAACAACGTCAAATAAACAATAACAACAACAACAACGTCAAATAAATAACAACAACAACAACGTCAAATAAACAACAACAACACCAACGTCAAATAAACAACAACAACAACAACATCAAATAAACAACAACAACAACGTCAAATAAACAACAACAACAACGTCAAAAAAACAACAATAACAACAACAACGTCAAATAAACAACAACAACAACGTCAAAAAAACAACAACAACAACGTCAAATAACAAAAACAACGTTAAAAAACAACAATAACAACGTCAAATAAACAACAACAACAACAACGTCAAATAAACAATAACAACAACAACAACGTCAAATAAATAACAACAACAACAACGTCAAATAAACAACAACAACACCAACGTCAAATAAACAACAACAACAACAACATCAAATAAACAACAACAACAACGTCAAATAAACAACAACAATAACAACAACAACAACGTCAAATAAACAACAACAACAACGTTAAATAAACAATAACAACAACGTCAAATAAACAACAACAACAACAAAAACGTCAAATAAACAACAACAACAACAACAACGTCAACAACAACAACTACGTCAAATAAACAACAACAACAAAAACGTCAAATAAACAACAACAACAACAACAACAATGTCAACAACAACAACGTCAAATAAACAACAACAAAAACGTCAAATAAACAAGAACAACTAAAACAACGTTAAATAAATAACAACAACAACAACGTCAAAAAAACAACAACACGAACAACGTCAACAACAACAACAACAATGTTAAATAAACAACAACAACAACAACGTCAATAACAACAACAATGTCAAATAAACAACAACAACAACGTCAAATAAACAACAATATCTAAAACAATGTCAAATAAACAACAACACCAACAACGTCAACAACAACAACAACAACAACAACAATGTCAAATAAACAACAACAACAACAACGTCAACAACAACAACAATGTCAAAAAAAAACAACAACAACAACAACATCAAATAAACAACAACAACAACGTCAAATAAACAACAACAATAACAACAACCACAACGTCAAATAAACAACAATAACAACGTCAAATAAACAACAACAACAACAACGTCAAATAAATAACAACAACAACAACATCAACAACAACAAAAACGTCAAATAAACAACAACAACAACTACGTCAAATAAACAACAACAACAACAATGTCAACAACAACAATGTCAAATAAACAACAACAACAACGCCAAATAAACGACAACAACTAAAACAACGTCTAATAAACAACAACAACAACAACATCAAATAAACAACAACAATTAAAACAAAGTCAAATAAACAACAACAACAACAACAACAACAACATCAAATAAACAACAACACCAACAACGTCAACAACAACAACAACAACAATGTCAAATAAACAACAACAACATCAACAACAACAACAATGTCAAATAAAAAACAACAACATCAACAACAACAACAATGTCAAATAAACAACAACAACAACAACATCAAATAAACAACAACAACAACGTCAAATAAACAACAACAATAACAAAAACAACAACGTCAAATAAACAACAACAACAACAACAACAACGTCAAATAAACAACAACAACAACAACAACGTCAAATAAACAACAACAACAACATCAACAACAACAAAAACGTCAAATAAACAACAACAACAACTACGTCAACAACAACAACTACGTCAAATAAACAACAACAACAACAACAATGTCAACAACAACAATGTCAAATAAACAACAACAACGCCAAATAAACAACAACAACTAAAACAACGTCAAATAAAAACAACAAGAACAACAACAACGTCAAATAAACAACAACACCAACAACAACAACAACAACAATGTCAAATAAACAACAACAACAATAACGTCAACAACAACAACAATGTCAAATAAACAACAACAACAACAACGTCAAATAAACAACAACAACAATGTCAACAACAACATTAACGTCAAATAAACAACAACAACAACGTCAAATAATTAACAACATCAACAAAACCAACAACATCAAATAAACAACAACAACAACGTCAAATAAACAACAACAACAACAACAACGTTAAATAAACAACAACAACAACACCGTCAAATAAAAAACAACAACAACAACGTCAAATAAACAACAACAACAACAAAGTCAAATAAACAACAACAACAACAACAAAAACAACGTCAAATAAATAACTACAACAACAACGTCAAATAAACAACAACAACAACAACAACAACGTCAAATAAACAACAACAACGACAACAACAACGTCAAATAAACAACAGCAACAACAACAACAACGTCAAATAAACAACAACAACAACAACAACAACGTCAACAACAACAACAACAATGTCAAATAAACAACAACAACAACGTCAAATAAACAACAACAACAACAACAACGTCAAATAAACAACAGCAACAACAACGTCAAATATACAACAACAATAACAACAACGTCAAATAAGCAACAACAACAACAACAAATACAACAACAACAACAACAACGTCAAATAACAAAAACAACGTCAAATAAACAACAATAAAAATGTCAAATAAACAACAACAACAACAACAACAACGTCAAATAAACAATAACAACAACAACAACGTCAAATAAATAACAACAACAACAACGTAAAATAAACAACAACAATAACAACAACAACAACAACGTCAAATAAAAAACAAAAACAACGTCAAATAAACAATAACAAGAACGTCAAATAAACAATAACAACAACATCAACAACAACAAAAACGTCAAATAAAAAACAACAACAACAACGTTAACAATAACAACTACGTCAAATAAACAACAACAACAACAACATCAAATAAACAACAACAACAACAATGTCAACAACAACGTCAAATGAAAAACAACAACAATGTCAAATAAACAACAACAACTAAAACAACGTCAAATAAACAACAACAACAACGTCAAATAAACAACAACACCAACAACGTCAAATAAACAATAATAATAACAACAACGTTAAATAAGCAACAACAACAACAACAAATACAACAACAACAACAACGTCAAATAACAAAAACAACATCAAATAAACAACAATAACAACGTCAAATAAACAACAACAACAACGTCAAATAAACAATAACAACAACAACAACGTCAAATAAATAACAACAACAACAACGTCAAATAAACAACAACAACACCAATGTCAAATAAACAACAACAACATCAAATAAACAACAACTACAACAACAACAACATCAAATAAAAAACAACAATAACAACAACAACAACGTCAAATAAACAACAACAACGTCAACAACAACGTCAAATAAACAACAACAACAACAACAACGTCAACAACAACAACGTCAAATAAACAACAACAACAACAACGTCAAAAAAACTACAACAACAACAACAATGTCAAATAAACAACAACAACGTCAAATAAACAACAACAATAACAACAACGTCAAATAAGCAACAACAACAACAACAAATACAACAACAACAACAACAACAACGTCAAATAACAAAAACAACTTTAAAAAACAACAATAACAACGTCAAATAAACAACAACAACAACAACGTCAAATAAACAATAACAACAACAACAACGTCAAATAAATAACAACAACAACAACGTCAAATAAACAACAACAACACCAACGTCAAATAAACAACAACAACAACATCAAATAAACAACAACAACAACGTCAAATAAACAACAACAATAACAACAACAACAACAACGTCAAATAAAAAACAACAACAACGTCAAATAAACAATAACAACAACGTCAAATAAACAACAACAACAACAAAAACGTCAAATAAACAACAACAACAACAACTACGTCAACAACAACAACTACGTCAAATAAACAACAACAACAAAAACGTCAAATAAACAACAACAACAACAATGTCAACAACAACAACGTCAAATAAACAACAACAACAACGTCAAATAAACAAGAACAACTAAAACAACGTTAAATAAATAACAACAACAACAACGTCAAAAAAACAACAACACGAACAACGTCAACAACAACAACAACAATGTTAAATAAACAACAACAACAACAACAACAACGTCAACAACAACAACAATGTCAAATAAACAACAACAACAATGTCAAATAAACAACAACAACAACAACGTCAAATAAACAACAACAACAACAACAACGCCAAATAAACAACAATAACAACAACGTCAAATAAACAACAACAACAATAACAACGTCAAATAAACAACAACAACAACAACATCAACAACAACAAAAACGTCAAATAAACAACAATAACAATGTCAACAACAACAACTACGTCAAATAAACAACAACAACAACAATGTCAAATAAAAAACAACAACAACGCCAAATAAACAACAACAACTAAAACAACGTCAAGTAAACAACAACAACAACAACAACGTCAAATAAACAACAACACCAACAACAACAACAACAACACCAACAACAACAACAACAACAACGTCAACAACAACAACAACGTCAAATAAACAACAACAACAACAACGTCAACAACAACAACAACGTCAAATAAACAACAACAACAACGTCAAATAAACAACAACAACGTCAAATAAACAACAACAACAACAACAACAACAATGTCAACAACAACACCAACAACGTCAACAACAACAACAACATCAAATAAACAACAACAACAACAACGTCAAATAAACAACAACAATAACAACAACAACAACAAATAAACAACAACAACAACAACAACGTCAAATAAACAACAACAACAACAACAATATCAACAACAACAACAACAACGTCAACAACAACAACTACATCAAATAAACAACAACAACAACAATGTCAACAACAACAATGTCAAATAAACAACAACAACAACCCCAAATCAACAACAACAAAAACGTCAAATAAACAACAACAACAACAACAACAACGTCAACAACAACAACGTCAAATAAACAACAACAACAACAACAATATCAAATAAACAACAACAACAACAACGTCAAATAAACAACAATAACAACGTCAAATAAACAACAACAACAACAACAACAGCGTCAAATAAACAATAAAGACAACAACAACGTCAAATAAATAACGACAACAACAACGTCAAATAAACAACAACAACACCAACGTCAAATAAACAACAACAACAACAACATCAAATAAACAACAACAACAACGTCAAATAAACAACAACAATAACAACAACAACAACGACGTCAAGTAAACAACAACAACGTCAAATAAATAACGACAACAACAACATCAAATAAACAACAACAACAACAACAACGTCAAATAAACAACAACAACAACAACATCAACAACAACAAAAACGTCAAATAAACAACAACAACAACAACAACAACAACTACGTCAAATAAACAACAACAACAACAATGTCAACAACAACAATGTCAAATAAACAACAACAACGCCAAATAAACAACAACAACTAAAACAACGTCAAGTAAACAACAACAACAACGTCAAATAAACAACAACACCACCAACAACAACAACACCAACAACAAAAACAACAATGTCAAATAAACAACAACAACAACAACGTCAAATAAATAACAACAACAACAACGTCAACAACAACAACAACGTCAAATAAACAACAACAACAACGTCAAATAAACAACAACAACAACGTCAAATAAAAAACAATAACAACGTCAAATAAACAACAACAACAACAACAACGTCAAATAAACAATAAAGACAATAACAACGTCAAATAAATAACAACAACAAAAACATCAAATAAACAACACCAACACCAATGTCAAATAAACAACAACAACAACAACATCAAATAAACAACAACAACAACCTCAAATAAACAACAACAATAACAACAACAACAACGTCAAATAAACAACAACAACGTCAAATAGACAATAACAACAACGTCAAGTAAACACTAACAACAACAACAACATCAACAACAACAAAAACGTCAAAGAAATAACAACAACAACAACAACAACAACGTCAACAACAACAACTACGTCAAATAAACAACAACAACAACGTCAAATAAACAACAACAACAACAACAATGTCAATAACAACAACGTCAAATAAACAACAACACAAACAACGTCAACAACAACAATAACAACATCATCAAATAAACAACAACAACAACAACGTCAAATAAACAACAACAATAACAACAACAACAACATCAAATAAACAACAACATCAACAACAACGTCAAATAAACAACAACAACGTCAAATAAATAACAACAACAACAACAACATCAACAACAACAACAACAACGTCAACAACAACAACTACATCAAATAAACAACAACAACAATGTCAACAACAACAATGTCAAATAAACAACAACAACAACCCCAAATAAACAACAACAACTAAAACAACGTCAAATAAACAACAACAACAACAACAACAACAACAACAACACCAACAACAACAATGTCAAATAAACAACAAGAACAACAACAATGTCAACAATAACAACAACAACAACGTCAAATAAACAACAACAACAACAACAACAACAACGTCAAATAAACAACAACGTCAACAACAACAACAAAAACAACGTCAAACAAATAACATCGTCAAATAAACAACAACAACAACAACAACGTCAACAACAACAACAACAACGTCAAATAAATAACAACAACAACAACGTCAAATAAACAACAACAACACCAACGTCAAATAAACAACCACAACATCAAATAAACAACAACAACATCAAATAAACAACAACAACAACAACAACAACGTCAAATAAATAACAACAACAATGTCAAATAAACAACAAC
>OX451739.1:397200979-397218479 GCA_948472305.1 Vicia faba
CAAATAAATAACAACAACAACAACGTAAAATAAACAACAACAATAACAACAACAACAACAACAACGTCAAATAAACAACAAAAACAACGTCAAATAAACAATAACAAGAACGTCAAATAAACAACAACAACAACATCAACAACAACAAAAACGTCAAATAAAAAACAACAACAACAACGCTAACAATAACAACTACGTCAAATAAACAACAACAACAACAACGTCAAATAAACAACAACAACAACAATGTCAACAACAACGTCAAATGAAAAACAACAACAATGTCAAATAAACAACAACAACTAAAACAACGTCAAATAAACAACAACAACAACAACGTCAAATAAACAACAACACCAACAACGTCAAATAAACAATAATAATAACAACAACGTTAAATAAGCAACAACAACAACAACAAATACAACAACAACAACAACGTCAAATAACAAAAACAACATCAAATAAACAACAATAACAACGTCAAATAAACAACAACAACAACGTCAAATAAACAATAACAACAACAACAACGTCAAATAAATAACAACAACAACAACGTCAAATAAACAACAACAACACCAATGTCAAATAAACAACAACAACAACATCAAATAAACAACAACTACAACAACAACAACATCAAATAAAAAACAACAATAACAACAACAACAACGTCAAATAAACAACAACAACGTCAACAACAACGTCAAATAAACAACAACAACAACAACAACGTCAACAACAACAACGTCAAATAAACAACAACAACAACGTCAAAAAAACAACAACAACAACAACAACGTCAAATAAACAACAGCAACAACAACGTCAAATAAACAACAACAATAACAACAACGTCAAATAAGCAACAACAACAACAACAAATACAACAACAACAACAACAACGTCAAATAACAAAAACAACTTTAAAAAACAACAATAACAACGTCAAATAAACAACAACAACAACGTCAAATAAACAATAACAACAACAACAACGTCAAATAAATAACAACAACAACAACGTCAAATAAACAACAACAACACCAACGTCAAATAAACAACAACAACAACATCAAATAAACAACAACAACAACGTCAAATAAACAACAACAATAACAACAACAACAACGTCAAATAAACAACAACAACAACGTCAAATAAACAATAACAACAACGTCAAATAAACAACAACAACAACAAAAACGTCAAATAAACAACAACAACAACAACTACGTCAACAACAACAACTACGTCAAATAAACAACAACAACAAAAACGTCAAATAAACAACAACAACAACAATGTCAACAACAACAACGTCAAATAAACAACAACAACAACGTCAAATAAACAAGAACAACTAAAACAACGTTAAATAAATAACAACAACAACAACGTCAAAAAAACAACAACACGAACAACGTCAACAACAACAACAACAATGTTAAATAAACAACAACAACAACAACAACAACGTCAACAACAACAACAATGTCAAATAAACAACAACAACAATGTCAAATAAACAACAACAACAACAACGTCAAATAAACAACAACAACAACAACAACGTCAAATAAACAACAATAACAACAACGTCAAATAAACAACAACAACAACAATAACAACGTCAAATAAACAACAACAACAACAACAACATCAACAACAACAAAAACGTCAAATAAACAACAACAACAATGTCAACAACAACAACTACGTCAAATAAACAACAACAACAACAATGTCAAATAAAAAACAACAACAACGCCAAATAAACAACAACAACTAAAACAACGTCAAGTAAACAACAACAACAACAACAACAACAACAACAACAACGTCAAATAAACAACAACACCAACAACAACAACAACACCAACAACAACAACAACAACGTCAACAACAACAACAACGTCAAATAAACAACAACAACAACAACGTCAACAACAACAACAACGTCAAATAAACAACAACAACAACGTCAAATAAACAACAACAACAACGTCAAATAAACAACAACAACAACAACAACAATGTCAACAACAACAACGTCGAATAAACAACAACACCAACAACGTCAACAACAACAACAACATCAAATAAACAACAACAACAACAACGTCAAATAAACAGCAACAATAACAACAACAACAACAAATAAACAACAACAACAACAACAACGTCAAATAAACAACAACAATAACAACAACAACAACATCAAATAAACAACAACAACAACAACGTCAAATAAACAACAACAACGTCAAATAAACAACAACAACAACAACATCAACAACAACAACAACAACGTCAACAACAACAACTACATCAAATAAACAACAACAACAATGTCAACAACAACAATGTCAAATAAACAACAACAACAACCCCAAATAAACAACAACAACTAAAACAACTTCAAATAAACAACAACAACAACAACGTCAAATAAACAACAACACCAACAACAACAATGTCAAATAAACAACAAGAACAACAACAATGTCAACAATAACAACAACAACAACAACGTCAAATAAACAACAACAACAACAACAACGTCAAATAAACAACAACGTCAACAACAATAACAACAACGTCAAATAAACAACAACGTCAAATAAACAACAACAACAACAACGTCAACAACAACAACAATAACGTCAAATAAACAACACAACAACAACAACAACGTCAAATAAACAACAACAACAACAACACCGTCCAATAAACTATAACAATGTCAAATAAACAACAACAACAACGTCAAATAAACAACAACAACAACAACGTCAAATAAATAACAACAACAACGTCAAATAAACAACAACAACAACAACAACGTCAACAACAACAACGTCAAATAAACAACAACAACAACAATGTCAAAAAAACAACAACAACAACAACAACGTCAAATAAACAACAGCAACAACAACGTCAAATAAACAACAACAATAACAACAACGTCAAATAAGCAACAACAACAACAACAAATACAACAACAACAACAACAACGTCAAATAACAAAAACAACGTTAAAAAACAACAATAACAACGTCAAATAAACAACAACAACAACAACGTCAAATAAACAATAACAACAACAACAACGTCAAATAAATAACAACAACAACAACAACGTCAAATAAACAACAACAACACCAACGTCAAATAAACAACAACAACAACATCAAATAAACAACAACAACAACGTCAAATAAACAACAACAATAACAACAACAACAACGTCAAATAAACAACAACAACAACGTCAAATAAACAATAACAACAACGTCAAATAAACAACAACAACAACAAAAACGTCAAATAAACAACAACAACAACGACAACGTCAACAACAACAACTACATCAAATAAACAACAACAACAAAAACGTCAAATAAACAACAACAACAACAACAATGTCAACAACAACAACGTCAAATAAACAACAACAAAAACGTCAAATAAACAAGAACAACTAAAACAACATTAAATAAATAACAACAACAACAACGTCAAAAAAACAACAACACGAACAACGTCAACAACAACAACAACAATGTTAAATAAACAACAACAACAACAACAACGTCAACAACAACAACAATGTCAAATAAACAACAACAACAACGTCAAATAAACAACAATATCTAAAACAATGTCAAATAAACAACAACACCAACAACGTCAACAACAACAACAACAACAACAATGTCAAATAAACAACAACAACAACAACGTCAACAACAACAACAATGTCAAAAAAAACAACAACAACAACAACATCAAATAAACAACAACAACAACAACAACGTCAAATAAACAACAACAATAACAACAACCACAACGTCAAATAAACAACAATAACAACGTCAAATAAACAACAACAACAACAACGTCAAATAAATAACAACAACAACAACATCAACAACAACAAAAACGTCAAATAAACAACAACAACAACTACGTCAAATAAACAACAACAACAACAATGTCAAATAAACAACAACAACAACGCCAAATAAACAACAACAACTAAAACAACGTCAAATAAACAACAACAACAACAACATCAAATAAACAACAACAACTAAAACAAAGTCAAATAAACAACAACAACAACAACAACATCAAATAAACAACAACACCAACAACGTCAACAACAACAACAACAACAATGTCAAATGAACAACAACAACATCAACAACAACAACAATGTCAAATAAACAACAACAACATCAACAACAACAACAATGTCAAATAAACAACAACAACAACAACAACATCAAATAAACAACAACAACAACGTCAAATAAACAACAACAATAACAAAAACAACAACGTCAAATAAACAACAACAACAACAACGTCAAATAAACAACAACAACAACAACGTCAAATAAACAACAACAACAACATCAACAACAACAAAAACGTCAAATAAACAACAACAACAACTACGTCAACAACAACAACTACGTCAAATAAACAACAACAACAACAACAACAATGTCAACAACAACAATGTCAAATAAACAACAACAACGCCAAATAAACAACAACAACTAAAACAACGTCAAATAAAAACAACAAGAACAACAACAACGTCAAATAAACAACAACACCACCAACAACAACAACTACAATGTCAAATAAACAACAACAACAATAACGTCAACAACAACAACAATGTCAAATAAACAACAACAACAACAACGTCAAATAAACAACAACAACAATGTCAACAACAACAACAACGTCAAATAAACAACAACAACAACGTCAAATAATTAACAACATCAACAAAACCAACAACATCAAATAAACAACAACAACAACGTCAAATAAACAACAACAACAACAACAACATTGTTAAATAAACAACAACAACAACACCGTCAAATAAAAAACAACAACAACAACGTCAAATAAACAACAACAACAACAACGTCAAATAAACAACAACAACAACAACAAAAACAACGTCAAATAAATAACTACAACAACAACGTCAAATAAACAACAACAACAACAACAACAACGTCAAATAAACAACAACAACGACAACAACAACAACGTCAAATAAACAACAGCAACAACAACAACAACGTCAAATAAACAACAACAACAACAACAACGTCAACAACAACAACAATGTCAAATAAACAACAACAACAACAACGTCAAATAAACAACAACAACAACGTCAAATAAACAACAGCAACAACAACGTCAAATATACAACAACAATAACAACAACGTCAAATAAGCAACAACAACAACAACAAATACAACAACAACAACAACAACGTCAAATAACAAAAACAACGTCAAATAAACAACAATAAAAATGTCAAATAAACAACAACAACAACAACGTCAAATAAACAATAACAACAACAACAACGTCAAATAAATAACAACAACAACAACGTAAAATAAACAACAACAATAACAACAACAACAACAACGTCAAATAAACAACAAAAACAACGTCAAATAAACAATAACAAGAACGTCAAATAAACAACAACAACAACATCAACAACAACAAAAACGTCAAATAAAAAACAACAACAACAACGCTAACAATAACAACTACGTCAAATAAACAACAACAACAACAACGTCAAATAAACAACAACAACAACAATGTCAACAACAACGTCAAATGAAAAACAACAACAATGTCAAATAAACAACAACAACTAAAACAACGTCAAATAAACAACAACAACAACAACGTCAAATAAACAACAACACCAACAACGTCAAATAAACAATAATAATAACAACAACGTTAAATAAGCAACAACAACAACAACAAATACAACAACAACAACAACGTCAAATAACAAAAACAACATCAAATAAACAACAATAACAACGTCAAATAAACAACAACAACAACGTCAAATAAACAATAACAACAACAACAACGTCAAATAAATAACAACAACAACAACGTCAAATAAACAACAACAACACCAATGTCAAATAAACAACAACAACAACATCAAATAAACAACAACTACAACAACAACAACATCAAATAAAAAACAACAATAACAACAACAACAACGTCAAATAAACAACAACAACGTCAACAACAACGTCAAATAAACAACAACAACAACAACAACAACGTCAACAACAACAACGTCAAATAAACAACAACAACAACGTCAAAAAAACAACAACAACAACAACAACGTCAAATAAACAACAGCAACAACAACGTCAAATAAACAACAACAATAACAACAACGTCAAATAAGCAACAACAACAACAACAAATACAACAACAACAACAACAACAACGTCAAATAACAAAAACAACTTTAAAAAACAACAATAACAACGTCAAATAAACAACAACAACAACGTCAAATAAACAATAACAACAACAACAACGTCAAATAAATAACAACAACAACAACGTCAAATAAACAACAACAACACCAACGTCAAATAAACAACAACAACAACATCAAATAAACAACAACAACAACGTCAAATAAACAACAACAATAACAACAACAACAACGTCAAATAAACAACAACAACAACGTCAAATAAACAATAACAACAACGTCAAATAAACAACAACAACAACAAAAACGTCAAATAAACAACAACAACAACAACTACGTCAACAACAACAACTACGTCAAATAAACAACAACAACAAAAACGTCAAATAAACAACAACAACAACAATGTCAACAACAACAACGTCAAATAAACAACAACAACAACGTCAAATAAACAAGAACAACTAAAACAACGTTAAATAAATAACAACAACAACAACGTCAAAAAAACAACAACACGAACAACGTCAACAACAACAACAACAATGTTAAATAAACAACAACAACAACAACAACAACGTCAACAACAACAACAATGTCAAATAAACAACAACAACAATGTCAAATAAACAACAACAACAACAACGTCAAATAAACAACAACAACAACAACAACGTCAAATAAACAACAATAACAACAACGTCAAATAAACAACAACAACAACAATAACAACGTCAAATAAACAACAACAACAACAACAACATCAACAACAACAAAAACGTCAAATAAACAACAACAACAATGTCAACAACAACAACTACGTCAAATAAACAACAACAACAACAATGTCAAATAAAAAACAACAACAACGCCAAATAAACAACAACAACTAAAACAACGTCAAGTAAACAACAACAACAACAACAACAACAACAACAACAACGTCAAATAAACAACAACACCAACAACAACAACAACACCAACAACAACAACAACAACGTCAACAACAACAACAACGTCAAATAAACAACAACAACAACAACGTCAACAACAACAACAACGTCAAATAAACAACAACAACAACGTCAAATAAACAACAACAACAACGTCAAATAAACAACAACAACAACAACAACAATGTCAACAACAACAACGTCGAATAAACAACAACACCAACAACGTCAACAACAACAACAACATCAAATAAACAACAACAACAACAACGTCAAATAAACAGCAACAATAACAACAACAACAACAAATAAACAACAACAACAACAACAACAACGTCAAATAAACAACAACAACAACAATATCAACAACAACAACAACAACGTCAACAACAACAACTACATCAAATAAACAACAACAACAATGTCAACAACAACAATGTCAAATAAACAACAACAAAAACGTCAAATAAACAACAACAACAACAACAACGTCAACAACAACAACGTCAAATAAACAACAACAACAACAATATCAAATAAACAACAACAACAACAACGTCAAATAAACAACAATAACAACGTCAAATAAACAACAACAACAACAACAACAACAACGTCAAATAAACAATAAAGACAACAACAACGTCAAATAAATAACGACAACAACAACGTCAAATAAACAACAACAACACCAACGTCAAATAAACAACAACAACAACAACATCAAATAAACAACAACAACAACGTCAAATAAACAACAACAATAACAACAACAACAACGACGTCAAGTAAACAACAACAACAACGTCAAATAGACAATAACAACAACAACAACAACATCAACAACAACAAAAACGTCAAAGAAAACAACAACAACAACAATGTCAACAACAACAACTACGTCAAATAAACAACAACAACAACAACGTCAAATAAACAACAACAACAACAACGTCAAATAAACAACAACACCAACAACGTCAACAACAACAACGACAACAATGTCAAATAAACAACAACAACAACGTCAACAACAACAACAATGTCAAATAAACAACAACAACAACGCCAAATAAACAACAACAACAACAACGTCAAATAAACAACAATAATAACAACAACAACAACAACAACGTCAAATAAACAACAACAACAACGTCAAATAAACAACAACAACAACAACGTCAAATAAACAACAACAACAACAACATCAACAACAACAAAAACGTCAAATAAACAACAACAACAACAACAACTACGTCAAATAAACAACAACAACAATGTCAACAACAACAATGTCAAATAAACAACAACAACGCCAAATAAACAACAACAACTAAAACAACGTCAAGTAAACAACAACAACAACGTCAAATAAACAACAACACCAACAACAACAACAACACCAACAACAACAACAACAATGTCAAATAAACAACAACAACAACAACGTCAAATAAATAACAACAACAACAACGTCAACAACAACAACAACGTCAAATAAACAACAACAACAACGTCAAATAAACAACAACAACAACGTCAAATAAAAAACAATAACAACGTCAAATAAACAACAACAACAACAACGTCAAATAAACAATAAAGACAATAACAACGTCAAATAAATAACAACAACAAAAACGTCAAATAAACAACACCAACACCAATGTCAAATAAACAACAACAACAACAACATCAAATAAACAACAACAACAACCTCAAATAAACAACAACAACGTCAAATAGACAATAACAACAACGTCAAGTAAACACTAACAACAACAACAACAACATCAACAACAACAAAAACGTCAAAGAAACAACAACAACAACAACAACGTCAACAACAACAACTACGTCAAATAAACAACAACAACAACGTCAAATAAACAACAACAACAACAACAACAATGTCAATAACAACAACGTCAAATAAACAACAACACCAACAACGTCAACAACAACAATAACAACATCATCAAATAAACAACAACAACAACAACGTCAAATAAACAACAACAATAACAACAACAACAACAACATCAAATAAACAACAACATCAACAACAACGTCAAATAAACAACAACAACGTCAAATAAATAACAACAACAACAACATCAACAACAACAACAACGTCAACAACAACAACTACATCAAATAAACAACAACAACAATGTCAACAACAACAATGTCAAATAAACAACAACAACAACCCCAAATAAACAACAACAACTAAAACAACGTCAAATAAACGACAACAACAACAACAACAACGTCAAATAAACAACAACACCAACAACAACAATGTCAAATAAACAACAAGAACAACAACAATGTCAACAATAACAACAACAACAACGTCAAATAAACAACAACAACAACAACAACAACGTCAAATAAACAACAACGTCAACAACAACAACAAAAACAACGTCAAACAAATAACAACGTCAAATAAACAACAACAACAACAACAACAACGTCAACAACAACAACAACAACGTCAAATAAATAACAACAACAACAACGTCAAATAAACAACAACAACACCAACGTCAAATTAACAACCACAACATCAAATAAACAACAACAACATCAAATAAACAACAACAACAACAACAACGTCAAATAAATAACAACAACAATGTCAAATAAACAACAACAACCTCAACGTCAACAACAACAACGTCAAATAAACAACAACAACAACAACAACGTCAAAACAACAACAACAACAACAACAACAACGTCAAATAAACAACAGCAACAACAACGTCAAATAAACAACAACAATAACAACAACAACGTCAAATAAGCAACAACAACAACAACAAATACAACAACAACGTCAAATAAGAAAAACAACGTCAAATAAACAACAACAACAACAACAACAACGTCAACAACAACAACTACGTCAAATAAACAACAACAACAAAAACGTCAAATAAACAACAACAACAATGTCAACAACAACAACGTCAAATAAACAACAACAACAACAACGTAAAAAAAACAAGAACAACTAAAACAACGTTAAATAAATAACAACAACACAACAACAACGTCAAAAAAACAACAACACGAACAACGTCAACAACAACAACAACAACAATGTCAAATAAATAACAACTCGAACAACGTCAACAACAACAACAACAACAATGTTAAATAAACAACAACAACAACAACGTCAACAACAACAACAACAATGTCAAATAAACAACAACAACAACGTCAAATAAACAACAATATCTAAAACAACTTCAAATAAACAACAACAACAACGTCAAATAAACAACAACAACAACAATGCAACAACAACAACAACAACAACAACAACAACAATGTCAAATAAACAACAACAACAACATCAACAACAACAACAATGTCAAAAAAAAAACAACAACAACAACATCAAATAAACAACAACAACAACGTCAAATAAACAACAACAACAACGTCAAATAAACAATAACAACAACAACAACGTCAAATAAATAACAACAACAACAACGTCAAATAAACAACAACAACACCAATGTCAAATAAACAACAACAACAACAACATCAAATAAACAACAACAACAACGTCAAATAAACAATAACAACAACAACGTCAAATAAACAACAACAACGTCAAATAAATAATAACAACAACGTCAAATAAACAACAACAACAACAACAATGTCAAATAAACAACAATAACACCAACATCAAATAAACAACAACAACAACAACGTCAAATAAACAACAATAATAATAACAACAACAACAACGTCAAATAAACAATAACAACAACAACGTCAAATAAACAACAACAACAACAACGTCAAATAAACAACAACAACAACAACGTCAAATAAACAACAACAACAACAACAACAACGTCAACAACAACAACAACAACAACAACAACGTCAAATAAACAACAACAACAACAACATCAACAACAACAAAAATGTCAAATAAACAACAACAACAACAACGTCAACAACAACAACTACGTCAAATAAACAACAACAACAACAATGTCAACAACAACAATGTCAAATAAACAACAACAACAACGCCAAATAAACAACAACAACTAAAACAACGTCAAGTAAACAACAACAACAACAACAACAACAACAACGTCAAATAAACAACAACAACAATAACAACAACAACAACGTCAAATAAACAACAACAACAACAACACCGTCCAATAAACTATAACAATGTCAAATAAACAACAACAACAACGTCAAATAAACAACAACAACAACAACAACGTCAAATAAATAACAACAACAACGTCAAATAAACAACAACAACAACAACAACAACAACGTCAACAACAACAACGTCAAATAAACAACAACAACAACGTCAAAAACACAACAACAACAACAACGTCAAATAAACAACAGCAACAACAACGTCAAATAAACAACAACAATAACAACAACGTCAAATAAGCAACAACAACAACAACAACAAATACAACAACAACAACAACAACAACGTCAAATAACAAAAACAACGTTAAAAAACAACAATAACAACGTCAAATAAACAACAACAACAACAACGTCAAATAAACAATAACAACAACAACAACGTCAAATAAATAACAACAACAACAACGTCAAATAAACAACAACAACACCAACGTCAAATAAACAACAACAACAACATCAAATAAACAACAACAACAACGTCAAATAAACAACAACAATAACAACAACAACAACGTCAAATAAACAACAACAACAACGTTAAATAAACAATAACAACAACGTCAAATAAACAACAACAACAACAAAAACGTCAAATAAACAACAACAACAACAACGTCAACAACAACAACTACGTCAAATAAACAACAACAACAAAAACGTCAAATAAACAACAACAACAACAACAACAACAATGTCAACAACAACAACGTCAAATAAACAACAACAAAAACGTCAAATAAACAAGAACAACTAAAACAACGTTAAATAAATAACAACAACAACAACGTCAAAAAAACAACAACACGAACAACGTCAACAACAACAACAACAATGTTAAATAAACAACAACAACAACAACAACGTCAATAACAACAACAATGTCAAATAAACAACAACAACAACGTCAAATAAACAACAATATCTAAAACAATGTCAAATAAACAACAACACCAACAACGTCAACAACAACAACAACAACAATGTCAAATAAACAACAACAACAACAACGTCAACAACAACAACAATGTCAAAAAAAACAACAACAACAACAACAACATCAAATAAACAACAACAACAACAACGTCAAATAAACAACAACAATAACAACAACCACAACGTCAAATAAACAACAATAACAACGTCAAATAAACAACAACAACAACAACAACGTCAAATAAATAACAACAACAACATCAACAACAACAAAAACGTCAAATAAACAACAACAACAACTACGTCAAATAAACAACAACAACAACAATGTCAACAACAACAATGTCAAATAAACAACAACAACAACGCCAAATAAACAACAACAACTAAAACAACGTCAAATAAACAACAACAACAACAACATCAAATAAACAACAACAACTAAAACAAAGTCAAATAAACAACAACAACAACAACAACAACAACATCAAATAAACAACAACACCAACAACGTCAACAACAACAACAACAACAATGTCAAATAAACAACAACAACATCAACAACAACAACAATGTCAAATAAACAACAACAACATCAACAACAACAACAATGTCAAATAAACAACAACAACAACAACAACATCAAATAAACAACAACAACAACGTCAAATAAACAACAACAATAACAAAAACAACAACGTCAAATAAACAACAACAACAACAACAACAACAACGTCAAATAAACAACAACAACAACAACAACGTCAAATAAACAACAACAACAACATCAACAACAACAAAAACGTCAAATAAACAACAACAACAACTACGTCAACAACAACAACTACGTCAAATAAACAACAACAACAACAACAATGTCAACAACAACAATGTCAAATAAACAACAACAACGCCAAAAAAACAACAACAACTAAAACAACGTCAAATAAAAACAACAAGAACAACAACAACGTCAAATAAACAACAACACCAACAACAACAACAACAACAATGTCAAATAAACAACAACAACAATAACGTCAACAACAACAACAATGTCAAATAAACAACAACAACAACAACGTCAAATAAACAACAACAACAATGTCAACAACAACATTAACGTCAAATAAACAACAACAACAACGTCAAATAATTAACAACATCAACAAAACCAACAACATCAAATAAACAACAACAACAACGTCAAATAAACAACAACAACAACAACAACGTTAAATAAACAACAACAACAACACCGTCAAATAAAAAACAACAACAACAACGTCAAATAAACAACAACAACAACAACGTCAAATAAACAACAACAACAACAACAACAACAACAAAAACAACGTCAAATAAATAACTACAACAACAACGTCAAATAAACAACAACAACAACAACAACAACGTCAAATAAACAACAACAACGACAACAACAACGTCAAATAAACAACAGCAACAACAACAACAACGTCAAATAAACAACAACAACAACAACAACGTCAAATAAATAACAACAACAACAACGTCAAATAAACAACAACAACACCAACGTCAAATAAACAACAACAACAACATCAAATAAACAACAACAACAACGTCAAATAAACAACAACAATAACAACAACAACAACGTCAAATAAACAACAACAACAACGTTAAATAAACAATAACAACAACGTCAAATAAACAACAACAACAACAAAAACGTCAAATAAACAACAACAACAACAACGTCAACAACAACAACTACGTCAAATAAACAACAACAACAAAAACGTCAAATAAACAACAACAACAACAACAATGTCAACAACAACAACGTCAAATAAACAACAACAAAAACGTCAAATAAACAAGAACAACTAAAACAACGTTAAATAAATAACAACAACAACAACGTCAAAATAACAACAACACGAACAACGTCAACAACAACAACAACAATGTTAAATAAACAACAACAACAACAACAACAACAACGTCAATAACAACAACAATGTCAAATAAACAACAACAACAACGTCAAATAAACAACAATATCTAAAACAATGTCAAATAAACAACAACACCAACAACGTCAACAACAACAACAACAACAACAATGTCAAATAAACAACAACAACAACAACGTCAACAACAACAACAATGTCAAAAAAAACAACAACAACAACAACATCAAATAAACAACAACAACAACAACGTCAAATAAACAACAACAATAACAACAACCACAACGTCAAATAAACAACAATAACAACGTCAAATAAACAACAACAACAACAACAACGTCAAATAAATAACAACAACAACAACATCAACAACAACAAAAACGTCAAATAAACAACAACAACAACTACGTCAAATAAACAACAACAACAACAATGTCAACAACAACAATGTCAACAACAACAATGTCAAATAAACAACAACAACAACGCCAAATAAACAACAACAACTAAAACAACGTCAAATAAACAACAACAACAACAACATCAAATAAACAACAACAACTAAAACAAAGTCAAATAAACAACAACAACAACAACAACAACATCAAATAAACAACAACACCAACAACGTCAACAACAACAACAACAACAATGTCAAATAAACAACAACAACATCAACAACAACAACAATGTCAAATAAACAACAACAACATCAACAACAACAACAATGTCAAATAAACAACAACAACAACAACAACATCAAATAAACAACAACAACAACGTCAAATAAACAACAACAATAACAAAAACAACAACGTCAAATAAACAACAACAACAACAACAACAACGTCAAATAAACAACAACAACGTCAAATAAACAACAACAACAACATCAACAACAACAAAAACGTCAAATAAACAACAACAACAACTACGTCAACAACAACAACTACGTCAAATAAACAACAACAACAACAACAATGTCAACAACAACAATGTCAAATAAACAACAACAACGCCAAATAAACAACAACAACTAAAACAACGTCAAATAAAAACAACAAGAACAACAACAACGTCAAATAAACAACAACACCAACAACAACAACAACAACAATGTCAAATAAACAACAACAACAATAACGTCAACAACAACAACAATGTCAAATAAACAACAACAACAACAACGTCAAATAAACAACAACAACAATGTCAACAACAACATTAACGTCAAATAAACAACAACAACAACGTCAAATAATTAACAACATCAACAAAACCAACAACATCAAATAAACAACAACAACAACGTCAAATAAACAACAACAACAACAACAACAACAACGTTAAATAAACAACAACAACAACACCGTCAAATAAAAAACAACAACAACAACGTCAAATAAACAACAACAACAACAACGTCAAATAAACAACAACAACAACAACAAAAACAACGTCAAATAAATAACTACAACAACAACGTCAAATAAACAACAACAACAACAACAACGTCAAATAAACAACAACAACGACAACAACAACGTCAAATAAACAACAGCAACAACAACAACAACGTCAAATAAACAACAACAACAACAACAACGTCAACAACAACAACAATGTCAAATAAACAACAACAACAACAACGTCAAATAAACAACAACAACAACGTCAAATAAACAACAGCAACAACAACGTCAAATATACAACAACAATAACAACAACGTCAAATAAGCAACAACAACAACAACAAATACAACAACAACAACAACAACGTCAAATAACAAAAACAACGTCAAATAAACAACAATAAAAATGTCAAATAAACAACAACAACAACAACGTCAAATAAACAATAACAACAACAACAACGTCAAATAAATAACCACAACAACAACGTAAAATAAACAACAACAATAACAACAACAACAACAACGTCAAATAAACAACAAAAATAACGTCAAATAAACAATAACAAGAACGTCAAATAAACAACAACAACAACATCAACAACAACAAAAACGTCAAATAAAAAACAACAACAACAACGTTAACAATAACAACTACGTCAAATAAACAACAACAACAACGTCAAATAAACAACAACAACAACAATGTCAACAACAACGTCAAATGAAAAACAACAACAATGTCAAATAAACAACAACAACTAAAACAACGTCAAATAAACAACAACAACAACGTCAAATAAACAACAACACCAACAACGTCAAATAAACAATAATAATAACAACAACGTTAAATAAGCAACAACAACAACAACAAATACAACAACAACAACAACGTCAAATAACAAAAACAACATCAAATAAACAACAATAACAACGTCAAATAAACAACAACAACAACGTCAAATAAACAATAACAACAACAACAATGTCAAATAAATAACAACAACAACAACGTCAAATAAACAACAACAACACCAATGTCAAATAAACAACAACAACATCAAATAAACAACAACTACAACAACAACAACATCAAATAAAAAACAACAATAACAACAACAACAACGTCAAATAAACAACAACAACGTCAACAACAACGTCAAATAAACAACAACAACAACAACGTCAACAACAACAACGTCAAATAAACAACAACAACAACAACGTCAAAAAAACTACAACAACAACAACAACGTCAAATAAACAACAACAACGTCAAATAAACAACAACAATAACAACAACGTCAAATAAGCAACAACAACAACAACAAATACAACAACAACAACAACGTCAAATAACAAAAACAACTTTAAAAAACAACAATAACAACGTCAAATAAACAACAACAACAACAACGTCAAATAAACAATAACAACAACAACAACGTCAAATAAATAACAACAACAACAACGTCAAATAAACAACAACAACACCAACGTCAAATAAACAACAACAACAACATCAAATAAACAACAACAACAACGTCAAATAAACAACAACAATAACAACAACAACAACGTCAAATAAACAACAACAACAACGTCAAATAAACAATAACAACAACGTCAAATAAACAACAACAACAACAAAAACGTCAAATAAACAACAACAACAACAACTACGT
>OX451739.1:397220979-397272149 GCA_948472305.1 Vicia faba
TCAAAGAAACAACAACAACAACAACGTCAACAACAACAACTACGTCAAATAAACAACAACAACAACGTCAAATAAACAACAACAACAACAACAATGTCAATAACAACAACGTCAAATAAACAACAACACCAACAACGTCAACAACAACAATAACAACATCATCAAATAAACAACAACAACAACAACGTCAAATAAACAACAACATCAACAACAACGTCAAATAAACAACAACAACGTCAAATAAATAACAACAACAACAACATCAACAACAACAACAACGTCAACAACAACAACTACATCAAATAAACAACAACAACAATGTCAACAACAACAATGTCAAATAAACAACAACAACAACCCCAAATAAACAACAACAACTAAAACAACGTCAAATAAACAACAACAACAACAACAACAACAACGTCAAATAAACAACAACACCAACAACAACAATGTCAAATAAACAACAAGAACAACAACAATGTCAACAATAACAACAACAACAACGTCAAATAAACAACAACAACAACAACAACGTCAAATAAACAACAACGTCAACAACAACAACAAAAACAACGTCAAACAAATAACAACGTCAAATAAACAACAACAACAACAACAACGTCAACAACAACAACAACAACGTCAAATAAATAACAACAACAACAACGTCAAATAAACAACAACAACACCAACGTCAAATTAACAACCACAACATCAAATAAACAACAACAACATCAAATAAACAACAACAACAACAACAACAACGTCAAATAAATAACAACAACAATGTCAAATAAACAACAACAACAACAACGTCAACAACAACAACGTCAAATAAACAACAACAACAACAACAACGTCAAAACAACAACAACAACAACAACAACAACGTCAAATAAACAACAGCAACAACAACGTCAAATAAACAACAACAATAACAACAACAACGTCAAATAAGCAACAACAACAACAACAAATACAACAACAACGTCAAATAAGAAAAACAACGTCAAATAAACAACAACAACAACAACAACAACGTCAACAACAACAACTACGTCAAATAAACAACAACAACAAAAACGTCAAATAAACAACAACAACAATGTCAACAACAACAACGTCAAATAAACAACAACAACAACAACGTAAAAAAAACAAGAACAACTAAAACAACGTTAAATAAATAACAACAACACAACAACAACGTCAAAAAAACAACAACACGAACAACGTCAACAACAACAACAACAACAACAATGTCAAATAAATAACAACTCGAACAACGTCAACAACAACAACAACAACAATGTTAAATAAACAACAACAACAACAACGTCAACAACAACAACAACAATGTCAAATAAACAACAACAACAACGTCAAATAAACAACAATATCTAAAACAACTTCAAATAAACAACAACAACAACGTCAAATAAACAACAACAACAACAACAACAACGCAACAACAACAACAACAACAACAACAACAACAACAATGTCAAATAAACAACAACAACAACATCAACAACAACAACAATGTTAAAAAAAAAACAACAACAACAACATCAAATAAACAACAACAACAACGTCAAATAAACAACAACAACAACGTCAAATAAACAATAACAACAACAACAACGTCAAATAAATAACAACAACAACAACGTCAAATAAACAACAACAACACCAATGTCAAATAAACAACAACAACAACAACATCAAATAAACAACAACAACAACGTCAAATAAACAACAACAATAACAACAACAACGTCAAATAAACAACAACAACGTCAAATAAATAATAACAACAACGTCAAATAAACAACAACAACAACAACAATGTCAAATAAACAACAATAACACCAACATCAAATAAACAACAACAACAACGTCAAATAAACAACAATAATAACAACAACAACAACAACAACGTCAAATAAACAATAACAACAACAACGTCAAATAAACAACAACAACAACAACGTCAAATAAACAACAACAACAACAACGTCAAATAAACAACAACAACAACAACAACAACGTCAAATAAACAACAACAACAACAACATCAACAACAACAAAAATGTCAAATAAACAACAACAACAACAACAACGTCAACAACAACAACTACGTCAAATAAACAACAACAACAACAACAATGTCAACAACAACAATGTCAAATAAACAACAACAACAACGCCAAATAAACAACAACAACTAAAACAACGTCAAGTAAACAACAACAACAACAACAACAACAACGTCAAATAACAAAAACAACTTTAAAAAACAACAATAACAACGTCAAATAAACAACAACAACAACAACGTCAAATAAACAATAACAACAACAACAACGTCAAATAAATAACAACAACAACAACGTCAAATAAACAACAACAACACCAACGTCAAATAAACAACAACAACAACATCAAATAAACAACAACAACAACGTCAAATAAACAACAACAATAACAACAACAACAACGTCAAATAAACAACAACAACAACGTCAAATAAACAATAACAACAACGTCAAATAAACAACAACAACAACAAAAACGTCAAATAAACAACAACAACAACAACTACGTCAACAACAACAACTACGTCAAATAAACAACAACAACAAAAACGTCAAATAAACAACAACTACAACAATGTCAACAACAACAACGTCAAATAAACAACAACAACAACGTCAAATAAACAAGAACAACTAAAACAACGTTAAATAAATAACAACAACAACAACGTCAAAAAAACAACAACACGAACAACGTCAACAACAACAACAACAATGTTAAATAAACAACAACAACAACAACAACAACAACAACAACAACAACAACAACAACAACAACGTCAACAACAACAACAATGTCAAATAAACAACAACAACAATGTCAAATAAACAACAACAACAACAACGTCAAATAAACAACAACAACAACAACGCCAAATAAACAACAATAACAACAACGTCAAATAAACAACAACAACAATAACAACGTCAAATAAACAACAACAACAACAACAACATCAACAACAACAAAAACGTCAAATAAACAACAATAACAATGTCAACAACAACAACTACGTCAAATAAACAACAACAACAACAATGTCAAATAAAAAACAACAACAACGCCAAATAAACAACAACAACTAAAACAACGTCAAGTAAACAACAACAACAACAACAACAACGTCAAATAAACAACAACACCAACAACAACAACAACACCAACAACAACAACAACAACGTCAACAACAACAACAACGTCAAATAAACAACAACAACAACAACGTCAACAACAACAACAACGTCAAATAAACAACAACAACAACGTCAAATAAACAACAACAACAACGTCAAATAAACAACAACAACAACAACAACAATGTCAACAACAACACCAACAACGTCAACAACAACAACAACATCAAATAAACAACAACAACAACAACGTCAAATAAACAACAACAATAACAAGAACAACAACAAATAAACAACAACAACAACAACGTCAAATAAACAACAACAACAACAACAATATCAACAACAACAACAACAACGTCAACAACAACAACTACATCAAATAAACAACAACAACAATGTCAACAACAACAATGTCAAATAAACAACAACAACAACCCCAAATCAACAACAACAAAAACGTCAAATAAACAACAACAACAACAACAACGTCAACAACCACAACGTCAAATAAACAACAACAACAACAATATCAAATAAACAACAACAACAACAACGTCAAATAAACAACAATAACAACGTCAAATAAACAACAACAACAACAACAACAACAACAACAGCGTCAAATAAACAATAAAGACAACAACAACGTCAAATAAATAACGACAACAACAACGTCAAATAAATAACAACAACACCAACGTCAAATAAACAACAACAACAACAACATCAAATAAACAACAACAACAACGTCAAATAAACAACAACAATAACAACAACAACAACGACGTCAAGTAAACAACAACAACAACGTCAAATAGACAATAACAACAACAACAACAACATCAACAACAACAAAAACGTCAAAGAAAACAACAACAACAACAATGTCAACAACAACAACTACGTCAAATAAACAACAACAACAACAACGTCAAATAAACAACAACAACAACAACAACGTCAAATAAACAACAACACCAACAACATCAACAACAACAACGACAACAATGTCAAATAAACAACAACAACAACGTCAACAACAACAACAATGTCAAATAAACAACAACAACAACGCCAAATAAACAACAACAACAACAACGTCAAATAAACAACAATAATAACAACAACAACAACAACGTCAAATAAACAACAACAACAACAACGTCAAATAAACAACAACAACAACAACGTCAAATAAACAACAACAACAACAACATCAACAACAACAAAAACGTCAAATAAACAACAACAACAACAACAACAACAACTACGTCAAATAAACAACAACAACAACAATGTCAACAACAACAATGTCAAATAAACAACAACAACGCCAAATAAACAACAACAACTAAAACAACGTCAAGTAAACAACAACAACAACGTCAAATAAACAACAACACCAACAACAACAACAACACCAACAACAACAACAACAACAATGTCAAATAAACAACAACAACAACAACGTCAAATAAATAACAACAACAACAACGTCAACAACAACAACAACATCAAATAAACAACAACAACAACGTCAAATAAACAACAACAACAACGTCAAATAAAAAACAATAACAACGTCAAATAAACAACAACAACAACAACGTCAAATAAACAATAAAGACAATAACAACGTCAAATAAATAACAACAACAAAAACGTCAAATAAACAACACCAACACCAATGTCAAATAAACAACAACAACAACAACATCAAATAAACAACAACAACAACCTCAAATAAACAACAACATAACAACAACAACAACGTCAAATAAACAACAACAACGTCAAATAGACAATAACAACAACGTCAAGTAAACACTAACAACAACAACAACAACATCAACAACAACAAAAACGTCAAAGAAACAACAACAACAACAACGTCAACAACAACAACTACGTCAAATAAACAACAACAACAACGTCAAATAAACAACAACAACAACAACAATGTCAATAACAACAACGTCAAATAAATAACAACACCAACAACGTCAACAACAACAATAACAACATCATCAAATAAACAACAACAACAACAACGTCAAATAAACAACAACATCAACAACAACGTCAAATAAACAACAACAACGTCAAATAAATAACAACAACAACAACATCAACAACAACAACAACGTCAACAACAACAACTACATCAAATAAACAACAACAACAATGTCAACAACAACAATGTCAAATAAACAACAACAACAACCCCAAATAAACAACAACAACTAAAACAACGTCAAATAAACAACAACAACAACAACAACAACAACGTCAAATAAACAACAACACCAACAACAACAATGTCAAATAAACAACAAGAACAACAACAATGTCAACAATAACAACAACAACAACGTCAAATAAACAACAACAACAACAACAACGTCAAATAAACAACAACGTCAACAACAACAACAAAAACAACGTCAAACAAATAACAACGTCAAATAAACAACAACAACAACGTCAACAACAACAACAACAACAACGTCAAATAAACAACAACAACACCAACGTCAAATTAACAACCACAACATCAAATAAACAACAACAACATCAAATAAACAACAACAACAACAACAACGTCAAATAAATAACAACAACAATGTCAAATAAACAACAACAACAACAACGTCAACAACAACAACGTCAAATAAACAACAACAACAACAACAACGTCAAAACAACAACAACAACAACAACAACAACGTCAAATAAACAACAGCAACAACAACGTCAAATAAACAACAACAATAACAACAACAACGTCAAATAAGCAACAACAACAACAACAAATACAACAACAACGTCAAATAAGAAAAACAACGTCAAATAAACAACAACAACAACAACAACGTCAAATACAACAACTACGTCAAATAAACAACAACAACAAAAACGTCAAATAAACAACAACAACAATGTCAACAACAACAACGTCAAATAAACAACAACAACAACAACGTAAAAAAAACAAGAACAACTAAAACAACGTTAAATAAATAACAACAACACAACAACAACGTCAAAAAAACAACAACACGAACAACGTCAACAACAACAACAACAACAATGTCAAATAAATAACAACTCGAACAACGTCAACAACAACAACAACAACAATGTTAAATAAACAACAACAACAACAACGTCAACAACAACAACAACAATGTCAAATAAACAACAACAACAACGTCAAATAAACAACAATATCTAAAACAACTTCAAATAAACAACAACAACAACGTCAAATAAACAACAACAACAACAATGCAACAACAACAACAACAACAACAACAACAACAATGTCAAATAAACAACAACAACAACGTCAACAACAACAACAATGTTAAAAAAAAACAACAACAACAACATCAAATAAACAACAACAACAACGTCAAATAAACAACAACAACAACGTCAAATAAACAATAACAACAACAACAACGTCAAATAAATAACAACAACAACAACGTCAAATAAACAACAACAACACCAATGTCAAATAAACAACAACAACAACAACATCAAATAAACAACAACAACAACGTCAAATAAACAACAACAATAACAACAACAACGTCAAATAAACAACAACAACGTCAAATAAATAATAACAACAACGTCAAATAAACAACAACAACAACAACAATGTCAAATAAACAACAATAACACCAACATCAAATAAACAACAACAACAACAACGTCAAATAAACAACAATAATAACAACAACAACAACAACGTCAAATAAACAATAACAACAACAACGTCAAATAAACAACAACAACAACAACGTCAAATAAACAACAACAACAACAACGTCAAATAAACAACAACAACAACAACAACAACAACGTCAAATAAACAACAACAACAACAACAACATCAACAACAACAAAAATGTCAAATAAACAACAACAACAACAACGTCAACAACAACAACTACGTCAAATAAACAACAACAACAACAACAATGTCAACAACAACAATGTCAAATAAACAACAACAACAACGCCAAATAAACAACAACAACTAAAACAACGTCAAGTAAACAACAACAACAACAACAACAACAACGTCAAATAAACAACAACACCAACAACAACAACAACAATGTCAAATAAACAACAACAACAACAACGTCAACAACAACAACAACAACGTCAAATAAATAACAACAACAACAACAACGTCAACAACAACAACAACGTCAAATAAACAACAACAACAACGTCAAATAAACAACAACAACAACAACAACAACAATGTCAACAACAACAACGTCAAATAAACAACAACACCAACAACGTCAACAACAACAACAACATCAAATAAACAACAACAACGACAACGTCAAATAAACAACAACAATAACAACAACAACAACATCAAATAAACAACAACAACAACAACGTCAAATAAACAACAACAACGTCAAATAAACAACAACAACAACAACATCAACAACAACAACAACAACGTCAACAACAACAACTACATCAAATAAACAACAACAACAATGTCAACAACAACAATGTCAAATAAACAACAACAACAACCCCAAATAAACAACAACAACTAAAACAACTTCAAATAAACAACAACAACAACAACGTCAAATAAACAACAACACCAACAACAACAATGTCAAATAAACAACAAGAACAACAACAATGTCAACAATAACAACAACAACAACAACGTCAAATAAACAACAACAACAACAACGTCAAATAAACAACAACGTCAACAACAATAACAACAACGTCAAATAAACAACAACGTCAAATAAACAACAACAACAACAACGTCAACAACAACAATAACGTCAAATAAACAACAACAACAACAACAACAACGTCAAATAAACAACAACAACAACAACAACACCGTCCAATAAACTATAACAATGTCAAATAAACAACAACAACAACGTCAAATAAACAACAACAACAACAACAACGTCAAATAAATAACAACAACAACGTCAAATAAACAACAACAACAACAACAACGTCAACAACAACAAAATCAAATAAACAACAACAACAACAACGTCAAAAAAACAACAACAACAACAACAACGTCAAATAAACAACAGCAACAACAACGTCAAATAAACAACAACAATAACAACAACGTCAAATAAGCAACAACAACAACAACAAATACAACAACAACAACAACAACGTCAAATAACAAAAACAACGTTAAAAAACAACAATAACAACGTCAAATAAACAACAACAACAACAACGTCAAATAAACAATAACAACAACAACAACGTCAAATAAATAACAACAACAACAACGTCAAATAAACAACAACAACACCAACGTCAAATAAACAACAACAACAACATCAAATAAACAACAACAACAACGTCAAATAAACAACAACAATAACAACAACAACAACGTCAAATAAACAACAACAACAACGTCAAATAAACAATAACAACAACGTCAAATAAACAACAACAACAACAAAAACGTCAAATAAACAACAACAACAACAACAACGTCAACAACAACAACTACGTCAAATAAACAACAACAACAAAAACGTCAAATAAACAACAACAACAACAACAATGTCAACAACAACAACGTCAAATAAACAACAACAAAAACGTCAAATAAACAAGAACAACTAAAACAACGTTAAATAAATAACAACAACAACAACGTCAAAAAAACAACAACACGAACAACGTCAACAACAACAACAACAATGTTAAATAAACAACAACAACAACAACAACGTCAACAACAACAACAATGTCAAATAAACAACAACAACAACGTCAAATAAACAACAATATCTAAAACAACATAAAATAAACAACAACAACAACAACAATGTCAAATAAACAACAACACCAACAACGTCAACAACAACAACAACAACAACAATGTCAAATAAACAACAACAACAACAACGTCAACAACAACAATATAAAAAAAAACAACAACAACAACAACATCAAATAAACAACAACAACAACAACAACGTCAAATAAACAACAACAATAACAACAACCACAACGTCAAATAAACAACAATAACAACGTCAAATAAACAACAACAACAACAACGTCAAATAAATAACAACAACAACAACATCAACAACAACAAAAACGTCAAATAAACAACAACAACAACAACGTCAACAACAACAACTACGTCAAATAAACAACAACAACAACAATGTCAACAACAACAATGTCAAATAAACAACAACAACAACGCCAAATAAACAACAACAACTAAAACAACGTCAAATAAACAACAACAACAACAACATCAAATAAACAACAACAACTAAAACAAAGTCAAATAAACAACAACAACAACAACAACAACATCAAATAAACAACAACACCAACAACGTCAACAACAACAACAACAACTATGTCAAATAAACAACAACAACATCAACAACAACAACAATGTCAAATAAACAACAACAACATCAACAACAACAACAACAATGTCAAATAAACAACAACAACATCAACAACAACAACAATGTCAAATAAACAACAACAACAACAACATCAAATAAACAACAACAACAACGTCAAATAAACAACAACAATAACAAAAACAACAACGTCAAATAAACAACAACAACAACAACAACGTCAAATAAACAACAACAACAACAACAATGTCAACAACAACAATGTCAAATAAACAACAACAACGCCAAATAAACAACAACAACTAAAACAACGTCAAATAAAAACAACAAGAACAACAACAACGTCAAATAAACAACAACACCAACAACAACAACAACAACAACAATGTCAAATAAACAACAACAACAATAACGTCAACAACAACAACAATGTCAAATAAACAACAACAACAACAACGTCAAATAAACAACAACAACAATGTCAACAACAACAACAACGTCAAATAAACAACAACAACAACAACAACGTTAAATAAACAACAACAACACCGTCAAATAAAAAACAACAACAACAACGTCAAATAAACAACAACAACAACAACGTCAAATAAACAACAACAAAAACAACGTCAAATAAATATCTACAACAACAACGTCAAATAAACAACAACAACAACAACAACGTCAAATAAACAACAACAACGACAACAACAACGTCAAATAAACAACAGCAACAACAACAACAACGTCAAATAAACAACAAAAACAACAACAACAACAACAACAACAACAATGTCAAATAAACAACAACAACAACGTCAAATAAACAACAACAACAACAACGTCAAATAAACAACAGCAACAACAACGTCAAATATACAACAACAATAACAACAACGTCAAATAAGCAACAACAACAACAACAAATACAACAACAACAACAACAACGTCAAATAACAAAAACAACGTCAAATAAACAACAATAAAAACGTCAAATAACCAAACAACAACAACAACAACAACAACGTCAAATAAACAATAACAACAACAACAACGTCAAATAAATAACAACAACAACAACGTCAAATAAACAACAACAATAACAACAACAACAACAACGTCAAATAAACAACAAAAACAACGTCAAATAAACAATAACAAGAACGTCAAATAAACAACAACAACAACAACATCAACAACAACAAAAACGTCAAATAAAAAACAACAACAACAACGTTAACAATAACAACTACGTCAAATAAACAACAACAACAACAACGTCAAATAAACAACAACAACAACAATGTCAACAACAACGTCAAATGAAAAACAACAACAATGTCAAATAAACAACAACAACTAAAACAACGTCAAATAAACAACAACAACAACGTCAAATAAACAACAACACCAACAACGTCAAATAAACAATAATAATAACAACAACGTTAAATAAGCAACAACAACAACAACAAATACAACAACAACAACAACAACGTCAAATAACAAAAACAACATCAAATAAACAACAATAACAACGTCAAATAAACAACAACAACAACGTCAAATAAACAATAACAACAACAACAACAACGTCAAATAAATAACAACAACAACAACGTCAAATAAACAACAACAACACCAATGTCAAATAAACAACAACAACATCAAATAAACAACAACTACAACAACAACAACATCAAATAAACAACAACAATAACAACAACAACAACGTCAAATAAACAAAACAACGTCAAATAAATAATAACAACAACGTCAAATAAACAACAACAACAACAAAAACGTCAAATAAAAAACAACAACAACAACAACGTCAACAACAACAACTACGTCAAATAAACAACAATAACAACAACATTAAATAAACAACAACAGCAACAATGTCAACAACAACAACGTCAAATAAATAACAACAACAACAACAACGTAAAAAAACAAGAACAACTAAAACAAAGTTAAATAAATAACAACAACAACAACAACAACAACGTCAAAAAATCAACAACACGAACAACGTCAACAACAACAACAACAACAACAACAATCTTAAATAAACAACAACAACAACGTCAACAACAACAACAATGTCAAATAAACAACAACAACAACGTCAAATAAACAACAATATCTAAAACAACATCAAATAAACAACAACAACAACGTCAAATAAACACCAACACCAACAACGTCAACAACAACAACAACAACAATGTCAAATAAACAACAACAACAACGTCAACAACAACAACAATGTCAAAAACAACAACAACAACAACATCAAATAAACAACAACAACAACGTCAAATAAACAACAACAATAACAACAACAACGTCAAATAAACAACAACAACAACAACGTCAAATAAACAACAACAACAACATCAACAACAACAAAAACGTCAAATAAACAACAACAACAACAACGTCAACAACAACAACTACGTCAAATAAACAACAACAACAATGTCAACAATAACAATGTCAAATAAACAACAACAACAACAACAACGTCAAATAAACAACAACAACAATGTCAACAACAACAACGTCAAATAAACAACAACAACAACAACGTCAAATAATTAACAACGTCAACAACAACCACAACGTCAAATAAACAACAACAACAACAACAATATCAACAACAACAACAACAACAACGTCAACAACAACAACTACATCAAATAAACAACAACAACAATGTCAACAACAACAACGTCAAATAAACAACAACAACAACAACGTCAACAACAACAATAACGTCAAATAAACAACAACAACAACAACAACGTCAAATAAACAACAACAACAACAACACCGTCCAATAAACTATAACAATGTCAAATAAACAACAACAACAACGTCAAATAAACAACAACAACAACAACAACGTCAAATAAATAACAACAACAACGTCAAATAAACAACAACAACAACAACGTCAACAACAACAACGTCAAATAAACAACAACAACAACAACGTCAAAAAAACAACAACAACAACAACAACGTCAAATAAACAACAACAACAACGTCAAATAAACAATAATATCTAAAACAACTTCAAATAAACAACAACAACAACGTCAAATAAACAACAACAACAACAACAACAACGCAACAACAACAACAACAACAACAACAATGTCAAATAAACAACAACAACAACGTCAACAACAACAACAATGTTAAAAAAAAAACAACAACAACAACATCAAATAAACAACAACAACAACGTCAAATAAACAACAACAACAACGTCAAATAAACAATAACAACAACAACAACGTCAAATAAATAACAACAACAACAACGTCAAATAAACAACAACAACACCAATGTCAAATAAACAACAACAACAACAACATCAAATAAACAACAACAACAACGTCAAATAAACAACAACAATAACAACAACAACGTCAAATAAACAACAACAACGTCAAATAAATAATAACAACAACGTCAAATAAACAACAACAACAACAACAATGTCAAATAAACAACAATAACACCAACATCAAATAAACAACAACAACAACAACGTCAAATAAACAACAATAATAACAACAACAACAACAACAACGTCAAATAAACAATAACAACAACAACGTCAAATAAACAACAACAACAACAACGTCAAATAAACAACAACAACAACAACGTCAAATAAACAACAACAACAACAACAACAACGTCAAATAAACAACAACAACAACAACATCAACAACAACAAAAATGTCAAATAAACAACAACAACAACAACGTCAACAACAACAACTACGTCAAATAAACAACAACAACAACAACAATGTCAAATAAACAACAACAACAACGCCAAATAAACAACAACAACTAAAACAACGTCAAGTAAACAACAACAACAACAACAACAACAACGTCAAATAACAAAAACAACTTTAAAAAACAACAATAACAACGTCAAATAAACAACAACAACAACAACGTCAAATAAACAATAACAACAACAACAACGTCAAATAAATAACAACAACAACAACGTCAAATAAACAACAACAACACCAACGTCAAATAAACAACAACAACAACATCAAATAAACAACAACAACAACGTCAAATAAACAACAACAATAACAACAACAACAACGTCAAATAAACAACAACAACAACGTCAAATAAACAATAACAACAACGTCAAATAAACAACAACAACAACAAAAACGTCAAATAAACAACAACAACAACAACTACGTCAACAACAACAACTACGTCAAATAAACAACAACAACAAAAACGTCAAATAAACAACAACTACAACAATGTCAACAACAACAACGTCAAATAAACAACAACAACAACGTCAAATAAACAAGAACAACTAAAACAACGTTAAATAAATAACAACAACAACAACGTCAAAAAAACAACAACACGAACAACGTCAACAACAACAACAACAATGTTAAATAAACAACAACAACAACAACAACAACAACAACAACAACAACGTCAACAACAACAACAATGTCAAATAAACAACAACAACAATGTCAAATAAACAACAACAACAACAACGTCAAATAAACAACAACAACAACGCCAAATAAACAACAATAACAACAACGTCAAATAAACAACAACAACAATAACAACGTCAAATAAACAACAACAACAACAACAACAACATCAACAACAACAAAAACGTCAAATAAACAACAATAACAATGTCAACAACAACAACTACGTCAAATAAACAACAACAACAACAATGTCAAATAAAAAACAACAACAACGCCAAATAAACAACAACAACTAAAACAACGTCAAGTAAACAACAACAACAACAACAACAACGTCAAATAAACAACAACACCAACAACAACAACAACAACGTCAACAACAACAACAACGTCAAATAAACAACAACAACAACAACAACAACGTCAACAACAACAACAACGTCAAATAAACAACAACAACAACGTCAAATAAACAACAACAACAACGTCAAATAAACAACAACAACAACAACAACAATGTCAACAACAACACCAACAACGTCAACAACAACAACAACATCAAATAAACAACAACAACAACAACGTCAAATAAACAACAACAATAACAACAACAACAACAAATAAACAACAACAACAACAACAAAGTCAAATAAACAACAACAACAACAACAATATCAACAACAACAACAACAACGTCAACAACAACAACTACATCAAATAAACAACAACAACAATGTCAACAACAACAATGTCAAATAAACAACAACAACAACCCCAAATCAACAACAACAAAAACGTCAAATAAACAACAACAACAACAACAACGTCAACAACCACAACGTCAAATAAACAACAACAACAACAATATCAAATAAACAACAACAACAACAACGTCAAATAAACAACAATAACAACGTCAAATAAACAACAACAACAACAACAACAACAGCGTCAAATAAACAATAAAGACAACAACAACGTCAAATAAATAACGACAACAACAACGTCAAATAAATAACAACAACACCAACGTCAAATAAACAACAACAACAACAACATCAAATAAACAACAACAACAACGTCAAATAAACAACAACAATAACAACAACAACAACGACGTCAAGTAAACAACAACAACAACGTCAAATAGACAATAACAACAACAACAACAACATCAACAACAACAAAAACGTCAAAGAAAACAACAACAACAACAATGTCAACAACAACAACTACGTCAAATAAACAACAACAACAACAACGTCAAATAAACAACAACAACAACAACAACGTCAAATAAACAACAACACCAACAACATCAACAACAACAACGACAACAATGTCAAATAAACAACAACAACAACGTCAACAACAACAACAATGTCAAATAAACAACAACAACAACGCCAAATAAACAACAACAACAACAACGTCAAATAAACAACAATAATAACAACAACAACAACAACGTCAAATAAACAACAACAACAACGTCAAATAAACAACAACAACAACAACGTCAAATAAACAACAACAACAACAACAACAACATCAACAACAACAAAAACGTCAAATAAACAACAACAACAACAACAACAACTACGTCAAATAAACAACAACAACAACAATGTCAACAACAACAATGTCAAATAAACAACAACAACGCCAAATAAACAACAACAACTAAAACAACGTCAAGTAAACAACAACAACAACGTCAAATAAACAACAACACCAACAACAACAACAACACCAACAACAACAACAACAACAATGTCAAATAAACAACAACAACAACAACGTCAAATAAATAACAACAACAACAACGTCAACAACAACAACAACATCAAATAAACAACAACAACAACGTCAAATAAACAACAACAACAACGTCAAATAAAAAACAATAACAACGTCAAATAAACAACAACAACAACAACGTCAAATAAACAATAAAGACAATAACAACGTCAAATAAATAACAACAACAAAAACGTCAAATAAACAACACCAACACCAATGTCAAATAAACAACAACAACAACAACATCAAATAAACAACAACAACAACCTCAAATAAACAACAACATAACAACAACAACAACGTCAAATAAACAACAACAACGTCAAATAGACAATAACAACAACGTCAAGTAAACACTAACAACAACAACAACAACATCAACAACAACAAAAACGTCAAAGAAACAACAACAACAACAACGTCAACAACAACAACTACGTCAAATAAACAACAACAACAACGTCAAATAAACAACAACAACAACAACAATGTCAATAACAACAACGTCAAATAAACAACAACACCAACAACGTCAACAACAACAATAACAACATCATCAAATAAACAACAACAACAACAACGTCAAATAAACAACAACATCAACAACAACGTCAAATAAACAACAACAACGTCAAATAAATAACAACAACAACAACATCAACAACAACAACAACGTCAACAACAACAACTACATCAAATAAACAACAACAACAATGTCAACAACAACAATGTCAAATAAACAACAACAACAACCCCAAATAAACAACAACAACTAAAACAACGTCAAATAAACAACAACAACAACAACAACAACAACAACAACAACAACGTCAAATAAACAACAACACCAACAACAACAATGTCAAATAAACAACAAGAACAACAACAATGTCAACAATAACAACAACAACAACGTCAAATAAACAACAACAACAACAACAACAACGTCAAATAAACAACAACGTCAACAACAACAACAAAAACAACGTCAAACAAATAACAACGTCAAATAAACAACAACAACAACGTCAACAACAACAACAACAACAACGTCAAATAAACAACAACAACACCAACGTCAAATTAACAACCACAACATCAAATAAACAACAACAACATCAAATAAACAACAACAACAACAACAACGTCAAATAAATAACAACAACAATGTCAAATAAACAACAACAACAACAACGTCAACAACAACAACGTCAAATAAACAACAACAACAACAACAACGTCAAAACAACAACAACAACAACAACAACAACGTCAAATAAACAACAGCAACAACAACGTCAAATAAACAACAACAATAACAACAACAACGTCAAATAAGCAACAACAACAACAACAAATACAACAACAACGTCAAATAAGAAAAACAACGTCAAATAAACAACAACAACAACAACAACAACGTCAACAACAACAACTACGTCAAATAAACAACAACAACAAAAACGTCAAATAAACAACAACAACAATGTCAACAACAACAACGTCAAATAAACAACAACAACAACAACGTAAAAAAAACAAGAACAACTAAAACAACGTTAAATAAATAACAACAACACAACAACAACGTCAAAAAAACAACAACACGAACAACGTCAACAACAACAACAACAACAATGTCAAATAAATAACAACTCGAACAACGTCAACAACAACAACAACAACAATGTTAAATAAACAACAACAACAACGTCAACAACAACAACAACAATGTCAAATAAACAACAACAACAACGTCAAATAAACAACAATATCTAAAACAACTTCAAATAAACAACAACAACAACGTCAAATAAACAACAACAACAACAATGCAACAACAACAACAACAACAACAACAACAACAACAACAATGTCAAATAAACAACAACAACAACGTCAACAACAACAACAATGTTAAAAAAAAACAACAACAACAACATCAAATAAACAACAACAACAACGTCAAATAAACAACAACAACAACGTCAAATAAATAATAACAACAACAACGTCAAATAAATAACAACAACAACAACGTCAAATAAACAACAACAACACCAATGTCAAATAAACAACAACAACAACAACATCAAATAAACAACAACAACAACGTCAAATAAACAACAACAATAACAACAACAACGTCAAATAAACAACAACAACGTCAAATAAATAATAACAACAACGTCAAATAAACAACAACAACAACAACAATGTCAAATAAACAACAATAACACCAACATCAAATAAACAACAACAACAACAACGTCAAATAAACAACAATAATAACAACAACAACAACAACGTCAAATAAACAATAACAACAACAACGTCAAATAAACAACAACAACAACAACGTCAAATAAACAACAACAACAACAACGTCAAATAAACAACAACAACAACAACAACAACAACAACAACGTCAAATAAACAACAACAACAACAACAACATCAACAACAACAAAAATGTCAAATAAACAACAACAACAACAACGTCAACAACAACAACTACGTCAAATAAACAACAACAACAACAACAATGTCAACAACAACAATGTCAAATAAACAACAACAACAACGCCAAATAAACAACAACAACTAAAACAACGTCAAGTAAACAACAACAACAACAACAACAACAACAACGTCAAATAAACAACAACACCAACAACAACAACAACAATGTCAAATAAACAACAACAACAACAACGTCAACAACAACAACAACAACGTCAAATAAATAACAACAACAACAACAACGTCAACAACAACAACAACAACGTCAAATAAACAACAACAACAACGTCAAATAAACAACAACAACAACAACAACAACAATGTCAACAACAACAACGTCAAATAAACAACAACACCAACAACGTCAACAACAACAACAACAACATCAAATAAACAACAACAACGACAACGTCAAATAAACAACAACAATAACAACAACAACAACATCAAATAAACAACAACAACAACAACGTCAAATAAACAACAACAACGTCAAATAAACAACAACAACAACAACATCAACAACAACAACAACGTCAACAACAACAACTACATCAAATAAACAACAACAACAATGTCAACAACAACAATGTCAAATAAACAACAACAACAACCCCAAATAAACAACAACAACTAAAACAACTTTAAATAAACAACAACAACAACAACGTCAAATAAACAACAACACCAACAACAACAATGTCAAATAAACAACAAGAACAACAACAATGTCAACAATAACAACAACAACAACAACGTCAAATAAACAACAACAACAACAACAACGTCAAATAAACAACAACGTCAACAACAATAACAACAACGTCAAATAAACAACAACGTCAAATAAACAACAACAACAACAACGTCAACAACAACAATAACGTCAAATAAACAACAACAACAACAACAACAACGTCAAATAAACAACAACAACAACAACAACACCGTCCAATAAACTATAACAATGTCAAATAAACAACAACAACAAGGTCAAATAAACAACAACAACAACAACAACGTCAAATAAATAACAACAACAACGTCAAATAAACAACAACAACAACAACAACAACGTCAACAACAACAAAATCAAATAAACAACAACAACAACGTCAAAAAAACAACAACAACAACAACAACGTCAAATAAACAACAGCAACAACAACGTCAAATAAACAACAACAATAACAACAACGTCAAATAAGCAACAACAACAACAACAAATACAACAACAACAACAACAACGTCAAATAACAAAAACAACGTTAAAAAACAACAATAACAACGTCAAATAAACAACAACAACAACAACGTCAAATAAACAATAACAACAACAACAACGTCAAATAAATAACAACAACAACAACGTCAAATAAACAACAACAACACCAACGTCAAATAAACAACAACAACAACATCAAATAAACAACAACAACAACAACGTCAAATAAACAATAAAGACAATAACAACGTCAAATAAATAACAACAACAAAAACGTCAAATAAACAACACCAACACCAATGTCAAATAAACAACAACAACAACAACATCAAATAAACAACAACAACAACCTCAAATAAACAACAACATAACAACAACAACAACGTCAAATAAACAACAACAACGTCAAATAGACAATAACAACAACGTCAAGTAAACACTAACAACAACAACAACAACATCAACAACAACAAAAACGTCAAAGAAACAACAACAACAACAACGTCAACAACAACAACTACGTCAAATAAACAACAACAACAACGTCAAATAAACAACAACAACAACAACAATGTCAATAACAACAACGTCAAATAAACAACAACACCAACAACGTCAACAACAACAATAACAACATCATCAAATAAACAACAACAACAACAACGTCAAATAAACAACAACATCAACAACAACGTCAAATAAACAACAACAACGTCAAATAAATAACAACAACAACAACATCAACAACAACAACAACGTCAACAACAACAACTACATCAAATAAACAACAACAACAATGTCAACAACAACAATGTCAAATAAACAACAACAACAACCCCAAATAAACAACAACAACTAAAACAACGTCAAATAAACAACAACAACAACAACAACAACAACAACAACGTCAAATAAACAACAACACCAACAACAACAATGTCAAATAAACAACAAGAACAACAACAATGTCAACAATAACAACAACAACAACGTCAAATAAACAACAACAACAACAACAACAACGTCAAATAAACAACAACGTCAACAACAACAACAAAAACAACGTCAAACAAATAACAACGTCAAATAAACAACAACAACAACGTCAACAACAACAACAACAACAACGTCAAATAAACAACAACAACACCAACGTCAAATTAACAACCACAACATCAAATAAACAACAACAACATCAAATAAACAACAACAACAACAACAACGTCAAATAAATAACAACAACAATGTCAAATAAACAACAACAACAACAACGTCAACAACAACAACGTCAAATAAACAACAACAACAACAACAACGTCAAAACAACAACAACAACAACAACAACAACGTCAAATAAACAACAGCAACAACAACGTCAAATAAACAACAACAATAACAACAACAACGTCAAATAAGCAACAACAACAACAACAAATACAACAACAACGTCAAATAAGAAAAACAACGTCAAATAAACAACAACAACAACAACAACAACGTCAACAACAACAACTACGTCAAATAAACAACAACAACAAAAACGTCAAATAAACAACAACAACAATGTCAACAACAACAACGTCAAATAAACAACAACAACAACAACGTAAAAAAAACAAGAACAACTAAAACAACGTTAAATAAATAACAACAACACAACAACAACGTCAAAAAAACAACAACACGAACAACGTCAACAACAACAACAACAACAATGTCAAATAAATAACAACTCGAACAACGTCAACAACAACAACAACAACAATGTTAAATAAACAACAACAACAACGTCAACAACAACAACAACAATGTCAAATAAACAACAACAACAACGTCAAATAAACAACAATATCTAAAACAACTTCAAATAAACAACAACAACAACGTCAAATAAACAACAACAACAACAATGCAACAACAACAACAACAACAACAACAACAACAACAATGTCAAATAAACAACAACAACAACGTCAACAACAACAACAATGTTAAAAAAAAACAACAACAACAACATCAAATAAACAACAACAACAACGTCAAATAAACAACAACAACAACGTCAAATAAATAATAACAACAACAACGTCAAATAAATAACAACAACAACAACGTCAAATAAACAACAACAACACCAATGTCAAATAAACAACAACAACAACAACATCAAATAAACAACAACAACAACGTCAAATAAACAACAACAATAACAACAACAACGTCAAATAAACAACAACAACGTCAAATAAATAATAACAACAACGTCAAATAAACAACAACAACAACAACAATGTCAAATAAACAACAATAACACCAACATCAAATAAACAACAACAACAACAACGTCAAATAAACAACAATAATAACAACAACAACAACAACGTCAAATAAACAATAACAACAACAACGTCAAATAAACAACAACAACAACAACGTCAAATAAACAACAACAACAACAACGTCAAATAAACAACAACAACAACAACAACAACAACAACAACGTCAAATAAACAACAACAACAACAACAACATCAACAACAACAAAAATGTCAAATAAACAACAACAACAACAACGTCAACAACAACAACTACGTCAAATAAACAACAACAACAACAACAATGTCAACAACAACAATGTCAAATAAACAACAACAACAACGCCAAATAAACAACAACAACTAAAACAACGTCAAGTAAACAACAACAACAACAACAACAACAACAACGTCAAATAAACAACAACACCAACAACAACAACAACAATGTCAAATAAACAACAACAACAACAACGTCAACAACAACAACAACAACGTCAAATAAATAACAACAACAACAACAACGTCAACAACAACAACAACGTCAAATAAACAACAACAACAACGTCAAATAAACAACAACAACAACAACAACAACAATGTCAACAACAACAACGTCAAATAAACAACAACACCAACAACGTCAACAACAACAACAACAACATCAAATAAACAACAACAACGACAACGTCAAATAAACAACAACAATAACAACAACAACAACATCAAATAAACAACAACAACAACAACGTCAAATAAACAACAACAACGTCAAATAAACAACAACAACAACAACATCAACAACAACAACAACGTCAACAACAACAACTACATCAAATAAACAACAACAACAATGTCAACAACAACAATGTCAAATAAACAACAACAACAACCCCAAATAAACAACAACAACTAAAACAACTTTAAATAAACAACAACAACAACAACGTCAAATAAACAACAACACCAACAACAACAATGTCAAATAAACAACAAGAACAACAACAATGTCAACAATAACAACAACAACAACAACGTCAAATAAACAACAACAACAACAACAACGTCAAATAAACAACAACGTCAACAACAATAACAACAACGTCAAATAAACAACAACGTCAAATAAACAACAACAACAACAACGTCAACAACAACAATAACGTCAAATAAACAACAACAACAACAACAACAACGTCAAATAAACAACAACAACAACAACAACACCGTCCAATAAACTATAACAATGTCAAATAAACAACAACAACAAGGTCAAATAAACAACAACAACAACAACAACGTCAAATAAATAACAACAACAACGTCAAATAAACAACAACAACAACAACAACAACAACGTCAACAACAACAAAATCAAATAAACAACAACAACAACGTCAAAAAAACAACAACAACAACAACAACGTCAAATAAACAACAGCAACAACAACGTCAAATAAACAACAACAATAACAACAACGTCAAATAAGCAACAACAACAACAACAAATACAACAACAACAACAACAACGTCAAATAACAAAAACAACGTTAAAAAACAACAATAACAACGTCAAATAAACAACAACAACAACAACGTCAAATAAACAATAACAACAACAACAACGTCAAATAAATAACAACAACAACAACGTCAAATAAACAACAACAACACCAACGTCAAATAAACAACAACAACAACATCAAATAAACAACAACAACAACGTCAAATAAACAACAACAATAACAACAACAACAACGTCAAATAAACAACAACAACAACGTCAAATAAACAATAACAACAACGTCAAATAAACAACAACAACAACAAAAACGTCAAATAAACAACAACAACAACAACAACGTCAACAACAACAACTACGTCAAATAAACAACAACAACAAAAACGTCAAATAAACAACAACAACAACAACAATGTCAACAACAACAACGTCAAATAAACAACAACAAAAACGTCAAATAAACAAGAACAACTAAAACAACGTTAAATAAATAACAACAACAACAACGTCAAAAAAACAACAACACGAACAACGTCAACAACAACAACAACAATGTTAAATAAACAACAACAACAACAACAACGTCAACAACAACAACAATGTCAAATAAACAACAACAACAACGTCAAATAAACAACAATATCTAAAACAACGTAAAATAAACAACAACAACAACAACAATGTCAAATAAACAACAACACCAACAACGTCAACAACAACAACAACAACGACAATGTCAAATAAACAACAACAACAACAACGTCAACAACAACAATATAAAAAAAAACAACAACAACAACAACATCAAATAAACAACAACAACAACAACAACGTCAAATAAACAACAACAATAACAACAACCACAACGTCAAATAAACAACAATAACAACGTCAAATAAACAACAACAACAACAACGTCAAATAAATAACAACAACAACAACAACATCAACAACAACAAAAACGTCAAATAAACAACAACAACAACAACAACGTCAACAACAACAACTACGTCAAATAAACAACAACAACAACAATGTCAACAACAACAATGTCAAATAAACAACAACAACAACGCCAAATAAACAACAACAACTAAAACAACGTCAAATAAACAACAACAACAACAACATCAAATAAACAACAACAACTAAAACAAAGTCAAATAAACAACAACAACAACAACAACAACAACATCAAATAAACAACAACACCAACAACGTCAACAACAACAACAACAACAACTATGTCAAATAAACAACAACAACATCAACAACAACAACAATGTCAAATAAACAACAACAACATCAACAACAACAACAACAATGTCAAATAAACAACAACAACATCAACAACAACAACAATGTCAAATAAACAACAACAACAACAACATCAAATAAACAACAACAACAACGTCAAATAAACAACAACAATAACAAAAACAACAACGTCAAATAAACAACAACAACAACAACAACAACAACGTCAAATAAACAACAACAACAACAACAACAATGTCAACAACAACAATGTCAAATAAACAACAACAACGCCAAATAAACAACAACAACTAAAACAACGTCAAATAAAAACAACAAGAACAACAACAACGTCAAATAAACAACAACACCAACAACAACAACAACAACAACAATGTCAAATAAACAACAACAACAATAACGTCAACAACAACAACAATGTCAAATAAACAACAACAACAACAACGTCAAATAAACAACAACAACAATGTCAACAACAACAACAACGTCAAATAAACAACAACAACAACAACAACAACGTTAAATAAACAACAACAACACCGTCAAATAAAAAACAACAACAACAACGTCAAATAAACAACAACAACAACAACGTCAAATAAACAACAACAAAAACAACGTCAAATAAATATCTACAACAACAACGTCAAATAAACAACAACAACAACAACAACGTCAAATAAACAACAACAACGACAACAACAACGTCAAATAAACAACAGCAACAACAACAACAACGTCAAATAAACAACAACAACAACAACAACAACAACAACAACAACAACAATGTCAAATAAACAACAACAACAACGTCAAATAAACAACAACAACAACAACGTCAAATAAACAACAGCAACAACAACGTCAAATATACAACAACAATAACAACAACGTCAAATAAGCAACAACAACAACAACAAATACAACAACAACAACAACAACGTCAAATAACAAAAACAACGTCAAATAAACAACAATAAAAACGTCAAATAACCAAACAACAACAACAACAACAACAACAACGTCAAATAAACAATAACAACAACAACAACGTCAAATAAATAACAACAACAACAACGTAAAATAAACAACAACAATAACAACAACAACAACGTCAAATAAACAACAAAAACAACGTCAAATAAACAATAACAAGAACGTCAAATAAACAACAACAACAACATCAACAACAACAAAAACGTCAAATAAAAAACAACAACAACAACGTTAACAATAACAACTACGTCAAATAAACAACAACAACAACAACGTCAAATAAACAACAACAACAACAATGTCAACAACAACGTCAAATGAAAAACAACAACAATGTCAAATAAACAACAACAACTAAAACAACGTCAAATAAACAACAACAACAACGTCAAATAAACAACAACACCAACAACGTCAAATAAACAATAATAATAACAACAACGTTAAATAAGCAACAACAACAACAACAAATACAACAACAACAACAACAACGTCAAATAACAAAAACAACATCAAATAAACAACAATAACAACGTCAAATAAACAACAACAACAACGTCAAATAAACAATAACAACAACAACAACAACGTCAAATAAATAACAACAAAAAACGTCAAATAAACAACAACAACACCAATGTCAAATAAACAACAACAACATCAAATAAACAACAACTACAACAACAACAACATCAAATAAACAACAACAATAACAACAACAACAACGTCAAATAAACAAAACAACGTCAAATAAATAATAACAACAACGTCAAATAAACAACAACAACAACAAAAACGTCAAATAAAAAACAACAACAACAACAACGTCAACAACAACAACTACGTCAAATAAACAACAATAACAACAACATTAAATAAACAACAACAGCAACAATGTCAACAACAACAACGTCAAATAAACAACAACAACAACAACGTAAAAAAACAAGAACAACTAAAACAAAGTTAAATAAATAACAACAACAACAACAACAACAACGTCAAAAAATCAACAACACGAACAACGTCAACAACAACAACAACAACAACAACAATCTTAAATAAACAACAACAACAACGTCAACAACAACAACAATGTCAAATAAACAACAACAACAACGTCAAATAAACAACAATATCTAAAACAACATCAAATAAACAACAACAACAACGTCAAATAAACACCAACACCAACAACGTCAACAACAACAACAACAACAATGTCAAATAAACAACAACAACAACGTCAACAACAACAACAATGTCAAAAACAACAACAACAACAACATCAAATAAACAACAACAACAACGTCAAATAAACAACAACAATAACAACAACAACGTCAAATAAACAACAACAACAACAACGTCAAATAAACAACAACAACAACATCAACAACAACAAAAACGTCAAATAAACAACAACAACAACGTCAACAACAACAACTACGTCAAATAAACAACAACAACAATGTCAACAATAACAATGTCAAATAAACAATAACAACAACAACAACGTCAAATAAACAACAACAACAATGTCAACAACAACAACGTCAAATAAACAACAACAACAACAACGTCAAATAATTAACAACGTCAACAACAACCACAACGTCAAATAAACAACAACAACAACAACAACAATATCAACAACAACAACAACAACGTCAACAACAACAACTACATCAAATAAACAACAACAACAATGTCAACAACAACAACGTCAAATAAACAACAACAACAACAACGTCAACAACAACAATAACGTCAAATAAACAACAACAACAACAACAACGTCAAATAAACAACAACAACAACAACAACACCGTCCAATAAACTATAACAATGTCAAATAAACAACAACAACAACGTCAAATAAACAACAACAACAACAACAACGTCAAATAAATAACAACAACAACGTCAAATAAACAACAACAACAACAACGTCAACAACAACAACGTCAAATAAACAACAACAACAACAACGTCAAAAAAACAACAACAACAACAACAACGTCAAATAAACAACAGCAACAACAACGTCAAATAAACAACAACAATAACAACAACGTCAAATAAGCAACAACAACAACAACAAATACAACAACAACAACAACAACGTCAAATAACAAAAACAACGTTAAAAAACAACAATAACAACGTCAAATAAACAACAACAACAACAACGTCAAATAAACAATAACAACAACAACAACGTCAAATAAATAACAACAACAACAACGTCAAATAAACAACAACAACACCAACGTCAAATAAACAACAACAACAACATCAAATAAACAACAACAACAACGTCAAATAAACAACAACAATAACAACAACAACAACGTCAAATAAACAACAACAACAACGTCAAATAAACAATAACAACAACGTCAAATAAACAACAACAACAACAAAAACGTCAAATAAACAACAACAACAACAACAACGTCAACAACAACAACTACGTCAAATAAACAACAACAACAAAAACGTCAAATAAACAACAACAACAACAACAACAATGTCAACAACAACAACGTCAAATAAACAACAACAAAAACGTCAAATAAACAAGAACAACTAAAACAACGTTAAATAAATAACAACAACAACAACGTCAAAAAAACAACAACACGAACAACGTCAACAACAACAACAACAATGTTAAATAAACAACAACAACAACAACAACAACGTCAACAACAACAACAATGTCAAATAAACAACAACAACAACGTCAAATAAACAACAATATCTAAAACAACGTAAAATAAACAACAACAACAACAACAATGTCAAATAAACAACAACACCAACAACGTCAACAACAACAACAACAACAATGTCAAATAAACAACAACAACAACAACGTCAACAACAACAATATAAAAAAAACAACAACAACAACAACATCAAATAAACAACAACAACAACAACAACGTCAAATAAACAACAACAATAACAACAACCACAACGTCAAATAAACAACAATAACAACGTCAAATAAACAACAACAACAACAACGTCAAATAAATAACAACAACAACAACATCAACAACAACAAAAACGTCAAATAAACAACAACAACAACAACAACAACAACGTCAACAACAACAACTACGTCAAATAAATAACAACAACAACAATGTCAACAACAACAATGTCAAATAAACAACAACAACAACGCCAAATAAACAACAACAACTAAAACAACGTCAAATAAACAACAACAACAACAACATCAAATAAACAACAACAACTAAAACAAAGTCAAATAAACAACAACAACAACAACAACAACATCAAATAAACAACAACACCAACAACGTCAACAACAACAACAACAACTATGTCAAATAAACAACAACAACATCAACAACAACAACAATGTCAAATAAACAACAACAACATCAACAACAACAACAATGTCAAATAAACAACAACAACATCAACAACAACAACAATGTCAAATAAACAACAACAATAACATCAAATAAACAACAACAACAACGTCAAATAAACAACAATAATAACAAAAACAACAACGTCAAATAAACAACAACAACAACAACGTCAAATAAACAACAACAACAACAACAATGTCAACAACAACAATGTCAAATAAACAACAACAACGCCAAATAAACAACAACAACTAAAACAACGTCAAATAAAAACAACAAGAACAACAACAACGTCAAATAAACAACAACACCAACAACAACATCAACAACAACAATGTCAAATAAACAACAACAACAATAACGTCAACAACAACAACAATGTCAAATAAACAACAACAACAACAACGTCAAATAAACAACAACAACAATGTCAACAACAACAACAACGTCAAATAAACAACAACAACAACGTCAAATAATTAACAACATCAACAACAACAACAACATCAAATAAACAACAACAACAACGTCAAATAAACAACAACAACAACAACGTTAAATAAACAACAACAACAACGTCAAATAAACAACAACAAAAACAACGTCAAATAAATAACTACAACAACAATGTCAAATAAACAACAACAACAACAACAACGTCAAATAAACAACAACAACGACAACAACAACGTCAAATAAACAACAACAACAACAACAACAGCAACGTCAAATAAACAACAACAACAACAACAACAACAATGTCAAATAAACAACAACAACAACGTCAAATAAACAACAACAACAACAACGTCAAATAAACAACAGCAACAACAACGTCAAATATACAACAACAATAACAACAACGTCAAATAAGCAACAACAACAACAACAAATACAACAACAACAACAACAACAACGTCAAATAACAAAAACAATGTCAAATAAACAACAATAAAAACGTCAAATAACCAAACAACAACAACAACAACAACAACGTCAAATAAACAATAACAACAACAACAACGTCAAATAAATAACAACAACAACAACGTAAAATAAACAACAACAATAACAACAACAACAACAACGTCAAATAAACAACAAAAACAACGTCAAATAAACAATAACAAGAACGTCAAATAAACAACAACAACAACAACATCAACAACAACAAAAACGTCAAATAAAAAACAACAACAACAACGTTAACAATAACAACTACGTCAAATAAACAACAACAACAACGTCAAATAAACAACAACAACAACAATGTCAACAACAACGTCAAATGAAAAACAACAACAATGTCAAATAAACAACAACAACTAAAACAACGTCAAATAAACAACAACAACAACGTCAAATAAACAACAACACCAACAACGTCAAATAAACAATAATAATAACAACAACGTTAAATAAGCAACAACAACAACAACAAATACAACAACAACAACAACGTCAAATAACAAAAACAACATCAAATAAACAACAATAACAACGTCAAATAAACAACAACAACAACGTCAAATAAACAATAACAACAACAACAACGTCAAATAAATAACAACAACAACAACGTCAAATAAACAACAACAACACCAATGTCAAATAAACAACAACAACATCAAATAAACAACAACTACAACAACAACAACATCAAATAAACAACAACAATAACAACAACAACAACGTCAAATAAACAAAACAACGTCAAATAAATAATAACAACAACGTCAAATAAACAACAACAACAACAAAAACGTCAAATAAAAAACAACAACAACAACAACGTCAACAACAACAACTACGTCAAATAAACAACAATAACAACAACATTAAATAAACAACAACAGCAACAATGTCAACAACAACAACGTCAAATAAACAACAACAACAACAACGTAAAAAAACAAGAACAACTAAAACAAAGTTAAATAAATAACAACAACAACAACAACAACAACAACGTCAAAAAATCAACAACACGAACAACGTCAACAACAACAACAACAACAACAACAATCTTAAATAAACAACAACAACAACGTCAACAACAACAACAATGTCAAATAAACAACAACAACAACGTCAAATAAACAACAATATCTAAAACAACATCAAATAAACAACAACAACAACGTCAAATAAACACCAACACCAACAACGTCAACAACAACAACAACAACAATGTCAAATAAACAACAACAACAACGTCAACAACAACAACAATGTCAAAAACAACAACAACAACAACAACATCAAATAAACAACAACAACAACGTCAAATAAACAACAACAATAACAACAACAACGTCAAATAAACAACAACAACAACAACGTCAAATAAACAACAACAACAACAACATCAACAACAACAAAAACGTCAAATAAACAACAACAACAACAACGTCAACAACAACAACTACGTCAAATAAACAACAACAACAATGTCAACAATAACAATGTCAAATAAACAACAACAACAACAACAACGTCAAATAAACAACAACAACAATGTCAACAACAACAACGTCAAATAAACAACAACAACAACAACGTCAAATAATTAACAACGTCAACAACAACCACAACGTCAAATAAACAACAACAACGTCAAATAAACAACAACAACAACAACGTCAAATAAACAACAACAACAACGTCAAATAAACAACAACAACAACGTCAAATAAACAACAACAACAACGCCAAATAAACAACAACAACAACAACAACGTGTTCACAGTGATTTCTGGTGAACAACCGCTATTCTTCCAAACTATCGAATAAACTTAATTAATGTTATTCAATCCCTCTGGTAACTTACAGGATCGACTAGATTGATCCTATGGAGCATAGTTGTTTGACTAAGTCTAACTGTAAAACTTATATTTGTATTTAGGATTTCGAATTAAAACTGTTTCAAAAATATCCAATCCATTTTGATTACTAAACTGAATGGTTCGAAGGATGACTTTTGTATGGTATTAGGAATGTTCAAGAGAAAAGTTTAAAGACTTAAAATTGGATAAATGACACGATTAAATGAGTGGATATAAAAGTTACTAAATGTTCAGAGGGTTCGACCATAGGAAAAGTATTTACATGCATAAAGGAATAAATGACTTCGAATACAAAGGCTTTAATGTAAAGGTATAAACATAAAATTGCTTGAAACACAAATGAAACGAAAGTGAAAGATAAAATTGAAAAATGTAAAGAACTTTCATTGAATTGTAAATGCTGGTGTTATCATACGTACATCTTTCGAGCATTCGTTTCCCTATCCATGCGGTATTTTGAATGTTTATTGAATTTGTACAACAGATATGACACACCCCAAATCCTAACAATAAGACTTCTATTTATACTATTCGACCATAACGATCTTGCTATCAGAATCTGCCACGTTCGAAGCATGCAAAGCATTGCTTCCCTCTAACCTCCACGCGTCTTCGAACACTCTTACGCTTGTGTTTTTGAAATTCCAATATCCCGCTTACGTTTGAATTTCAAATGTTTTGGAACTTTTTGTTTCGAGTTTGTTCATAGGTTATTTCCAAAAATGACCTTCACAAATATCTTCTTATGATTATTTCAAACAAGGCTTTGGACTCACACTCCACAACTTATCATTCGAAACCTTGAACTCTAATATTTCCATTCGAAACAAGCATTCTCTTCCATTCCGAATCATCAAATCTGCCTTATCCAAACAAAACTCAACCATAGTAATTTCATTTCGAATCACAGTATCAAAATCTTCAGCCAACAAAATGCCCCTTTAAAATATGTATTTCGAACCCTTTGAGAAGTACTTATTTTAAATATATTCACAAGATTTTGATAACCCCTTTTTAAAGAATCATGACATTTACTGCACATGACCTTACCCACGTCAATCAAGACGCCTTTTTGAGTACTCAACCGTTTTGGACCAGTTACCACAGCATGGTGCGGTTTAAAAATAATGATTATCATTAAACATACTTATTATCAACACTGGAGCTTACGCCACCTCCCTCTGAATCCAATCAACAACTTCCACGTACTCCTAGTCCTTTTAGTGGGTGCTTACACTCACTCTATAAAACCTATCAGTTTAGTCTTTTCTTCTTTTTCTCCAAAATTTCTGAAATCTTCCTCCTCTTTGCTAAAACCAAAAAACTTCCAGCAATCTCAACAACGTCTTCATCAACATCATCACAACTGAAGAAATTATCAAAGAAGAAGAACAAGAAAACCAACACGGAAACCATCATGGAGAGTAAAGTGAGTATTTATCAGAATCAATCTGTACTCAATCCTCAAATGATCTCCAAGGAGAAAGAAATGCTATACGCCTCTCAGGTATTAATCCCTACCACTGTTGCTGGAAAAAAGTTTGCCCTAATGGGTCCTTTAACAGTTTTTGAAATTCTGAAAGATACTAGGAAAATTTTCCCTGTCTGCTATAAATTCAAACCCCTTTTCAACAAAATGGATGCCCCTAGGGCAGGAACTGAAGACCTAAACGAATCATCTGATTCGAAAACAACTGAAACTCCGGCCTTACCTCCAAAAGACCCTTTTATCTTAGATTATATCAAAAGTAATTTCAAACCCTTTCGATCCTGCCCCACTTCAGACATAGCATACCAAAACTGGTTCACCAAGGTGGAATCCAAAAAATCTCAACAATGGGAAAATTTAGGGATTTATAACTTAATCAAACTGTCGAAACCAGGCTTTACCTACAGTCACCCATTGCTATTCGCTTCATTGTACTTCTGGGACAGTACTTACAACACTTTCCATCTTCCAGGCGGAATGATAACACCCACATTTTTTAATATAGCTGCCATCACTGGTCTCTCACCAGTGGGGGAAATTTACATTCCTGACAATAAAGAACATTCCAGCATTATTGACTTCGATATCAAACTGGCCAGCTTCTCAAATTTTATCAGCCATTATCACACTGAGGGGGATGAGGTCTCAGATGTAGAACATATCGCTTTCCTCACCCTATGGCTATCACGATATGTGTTTTATAGTAGATCTTTGCAAGTAGCAAGTAAGTTCATTCCCCTAGCCAGGGATTTCCATGAAAATAGGAAAGTCTGTCTGAGTGAACTGTTACTTGTCGATCTTTATGAGAGTTTAAGGTCAGCAGTTTCTAGTTTAAAATCCCATACTCCAAAAAACATCCTTCTAGCTGGACCCTTTTAGTTGCTTCAATTATGGCTTAATGCCATGTTTGAATCTTCTTTATCAACCGCTGATACTATCATTGAACAAGATCCAGAAATAGCTGATAGGAGTATCGAAGGCACGAGACTTCGAAATCTCACCCTGAATGATGACAAGGATGATTTCAAAATCCAATTTTCTAAATACATCATGATCTTCTCCAAAAGACATAAGTTTGAAGAGTCCATGGCACCTTTTGCTCAAAGGACTTGTGGACCTTCATGGTTCACAATGCCTCTCTCAGAAGCTGCCAAGAGCAAAGAGATGCAAAATATCTGGAAAGCGTTTCTTCTTCCTAGGTTAATCTCTTCAAGAATCACCCCAAACAAAAATCAGATTTTCCTCTTAGCTTATCAACCCAATTTTGTTTCTAGATAATTTGGCATGTGCCAATTAATCCCTGAACCTTTGTTCCAAACACAAAGTGCCATCACCTCAGGCAAAACATTCAAAGCAAGAGAGGCCAAGTTGCAACAGGAACAATACCAAGATTTCACTCAGTTCGAGCTTTTACCTTTTGAGCCAACACACTTCACAGCGAAAGGATTTCTTGAATGGTGGACTAAGTTCTACCAGACCTATATGTTTGACACACTCACCATTCAACAAAAGCTAACTGACGCGTTCAATGTGCAGGTACATGCCAAGAAAGGTATGTTCACTCACGTCAAAGAAATTAGGGCTTTTCAAAATTATTTCGAAACCACTTATGATCCCACACACTTGGGAACCACTGTACATCGAGCGGCGGAGACCTTGAAGGAAAAATTTAAAGAAAAAATTTCTAAACTAAAACTTCCTTCAGGGTTGTCACCTGAGGATAGGTATAGGTTGGAACTCGAAATGCACCCACCTAAATTTCCTAGGTTGCCTACCTCAGAACTGGCTCTGGCTTGGTTTCCTCCATACCCTTGGTGGTTCACTTGCAAAGAAATGTTCAAATACCAGCCTCAAAAGAAACCAAATCCATCTGAGACTGTGACATGGGCTCGTTACTGACTTCATAATTTCCCAGGACATCTTCGCTATGACCTTCCTGCCATTTCGATTACATCTAATCAAGGCACAGGTGCGAATGCTTGGGAAAATCCCAATTGTATTCTAATTCCTTTATCCTTAACACTTTACCTCAATTGTTTCACTTTTCAGCTATTAGGATAAAGAGTGTTACTTCAAAACCTAAGGAAGGGAACACTTCTCAACAAGCTATCGAAGTTAGTGATGATGCAACTCCAACAATACCAACAACAACAGCAACTACTACAACAACAACACCGGCTGCAACAGAACTCTCCATTCCAAAGGTAATCAACTAACCCTGTTGTTTCGAGTAAACTGAAGTTCATGAATTAGATCTAATCTTCTGCCTAACCCTTTTCAGACTAACAAACTTCCACCAACAACTCCCAAAAAACGGAAACAAGGCCCTACTGACAAGGACCCAAAAACTGGTGAAAACTCTCCAACAGCTTCTAAGAAGAAGAAGAAGAAAGAAAACTCCAAAGGCGATGAGCCTACTAACGTTCTTGGGCTTGATCCCAAAGACGTTGCTCCCTCAACAACATCCAAAATTCCACCTTCGACCTCCAATGTAACGTTGGAACATATTGACAGCAACATTCCTTCCGATAACCCACAGGTAATTAAATTCAAATTCATAACAAAGATAGTTATTCATACCTTAGTGCATATTCTTAATTAATTTTGATTATGCAGGACACTTCGAATGCAAACCCCACTGCATCAAATCCTCCAACCGGGATTCATGCTCCAATCACTTCCTCTATTCATGGGGACTCCAGCAATTATGTGCAAAACAAAGGATCCTCCAACATGGCGGTCCTGACTGGAACTTCAGAGGCACATGATGACCAAGGCACCTCGCCTCCTTTGAAGGAAGCAAACGAAGGGTCATCCCACAAGTCCAAAGAAAATCCACCAGAAACTTCTCTTCTGAAATCTCCTCTTGAAACCCTTCAAGAGACTCCAACAATCATTGAGGCTGAAAAGGACAAGACTGATTCTTCTCAAGAGAGTGAAGAAACTGCAGAAGAAAGTTCTGGTGGAGACGAAACCCAAAGTGGTTCAACTGGTGGAACGAAATCTGTTGCTATTAGCAGCGAGACCAATGCCATCGATATGGTGGATCCGTGTGACGAAGGAGAAAGCGAGGAGCAAGGAAAGGATGAATTTGATGGGGGTAAGACTAAAGAAACTATGGAGGTCGAAATGGACGCGACTCCTTTAAACAAGGAACTTTCCCCAACTTCCCAGCCTCGACTGACTGAAGAGGAACTAGCTCTCCTAAAGCTCAATGACCCAATTGGGTATATGAAGATTAAACTGGCTCAGAAGGACGTTCCTCTCACTAGAGTTGGCACAATTTCAACTAGCAACACAAGGTCCCCAGATGCTAGAGCTGAACTTCTTAACCAAGTCAGGAAAACAATCCTTGATGTAGACCTGTTCGAAGTTCTTAAAAAGGATAGCACCGCTTGCTATACCATGAAGGAACTTCTTACTCAGGTTAATTCTACAACTTGCTCCTTGCCAATCAGCACTATTCTGTTCGATCTCCAAGTTTTATTGGACGATGTAACTGGATGTCTCCTACAAGATGAATTGGCTGCTGCTAAAGTTCAGGAGAAACGGAATGCCATGGATGATGCTTATGAGCGCGCTTCGAAACTTTCTACAGAGGTTGAAGATCAAGCGACGCGTTTAAAACAAGTGAAGGCTGATTATGAAGTTCGAGCGCGCTCTATTCTCTTCTGGGAAGGAAAAATTCAAGAGCTCCAGCAAAAGATCAAAGAAGCTCAACAACAACAATTGGCTTACGAAACTGGCAGCGTTAGTGACAAATTTGAAGAGCTTCTTAACAGGGGCCTTTCCGAAACAGAAGCAGCAGAGCGCATTAAAAGGGAAGTGAATACTCTGGAAGGAGCGAGACGTTACACCCAACAAAGGCTTGAGTCTTTCAGAAGCACCTTCGCAAGACTGAGAAATAACGTTTATTTTTAAACATTTGCTTATTTGAATTGATTTACACTTGGTTTTATAATATTTAAACAATGCCATTTTTGCAATATATGACACCATTTTGGCACCTCCTTGTTATATTTCAACTATGTTGCTGTTATTCGAATCTCTTGCAGGTGAGGTCTATATTTTTTCAAATACTTTCCGTTAACCTTTAAGATTCGTTTGTCATCAGTTAACTCTTCGATTTCATACGCATTGTTTGAGAAACTTTTTAGTATTCGGAAGGGTCCTTCCCAACGAGGTGACCATTTACCTAAAGCTTTATTCTTCTTGTCCATGGGCAATATGACTTTCCAAACTAAGTCATTAACAATGAATGTTTTACCTTTCACCCTTTTGTTGTATGCCCTGGCTACCCATTCCTTTTGCCTCATCAGGATTTCCAATGCATGCAATCTAACTTCGTCTAACTCAACTAACTCATTCATCATCATCTCCCAATATAATGCAGATGGGATCTCATTTTGTCTTTGAATTCGAACTGACTACAGATGAATTTCCACTGGTAAAACAGCATCATGGCTAAATGTTAGTTGGAAAGGCGTGGTGTTAGTAGCCTCTTTAGGAGATGTTCTACAAGCCCAAAGTATTTGGTCCAACATCTTATGCCAATTTTTTGGCTTTTTACACACATGTTTTTTGATTAACCCTATTATCACTTTGTTCGCTGCTTCGACCTGACCATTTGCTTGAGCGTAATATGGTGTTGATGTTAATAATTTAAAACCCATCTCCTGAGCAAATTCCTGCATTTTCTACCAGTAAACACAGAACCTTGGTCTGTGTTAATACTCTCTGGTAATCCGAACCTATAAATTATCTGTTTCAGTATGAACCCAATAATAGCCTCTTGATCAGCAACTATTAGTGGTATTGCTTCGATCCATTTGGTGAAGTAATCAATTCCCACTAAGATATATTTCTTTCCTTTAGATGAAGCAGGATTGATCTCTCCTATTAGATCTAATGCCCATCCTCTAAAGGGCCTTGGTTTGATGATCGAATGTAACTCACTTGCAGGAGCATGTTGAATTCCTGCATGTTTCTGGCATTCTTCACACCCTTTAGAAAAATTTATACAATCTTTGAGCATGCTGGGCCAATACATGCCATATCGAAATAACAACCATTTCATTTTATGGCCTGCTTGGTGTGCCCCACATGCCCCATTGTGGACCTCTGATAAAGCTACGTATGCCTCATCTTCTCCTAGGCATTTCAGTAATACGCCTTCCTGGGTCTTCTTGAACAATTCATTTCCCACGAGGACGTATGATAATGCTCTATATTTTATCTTCCTATCAACATTAAGTGTTGGGTTTTTTAAATAATTCACTATTGGGCTTCGCCAATCTGCATCTGTCAAAGTGCCTATGGAAAATACTCCGAATTGCTGTTTGTCAGCACAACCTAACTTTATGTTCTCTAAATCTGATGGTATGAGTCTAGTAGCCATAACTCTTCCTCTTAATTCAACCAAATCTTTAAATTTTTTGGTGGAAACTTTATATCCTGAAGCCAACTGTGCTAGGTCATTTGCCTCTTGGTTTTCTATTCTTGGTATATGTTTAATATCCATATATTCGAATTTTTTGAGTAGCCTATTAGCTATGACGAAATATGTAATCAAATTGTCCTTTATGCATTTGTATTCCTTTGTTATTTGCTTGACCACTAGCTCTAAATCTCCTCTAATTTCGACTCTAGTTGCCCCCAATTCCAACAAAGCTTCAAGCCCAACGATAAGCGCTTTGTACTCAGCTTCGTTGTTCGAGCAACGAGGACCATCTAACTTATACTTGAATTTTGTTGGAATTCCTTCAGGAGAAATTATAAGAACTCCAACACCACTACCATCTCTATGGGTCGAATCATCAAAGTACAACTTCCAAGGTTGCATTTCAACGTAACCCATGACAGTATCTTCGCTCATTAAATGATCAACAATGAAATCAGAAATTATTTGACCTTTCACATCTCTTAAAGGCATGAAAGTCAAAGAATACTCTGTCAAAGCCAAAGCCCATTTACCAATTCTACTATGCATTATTGGTTTCGAAAGCATGTGCTTGATAACATCGAAATGAGATGAAACATAAACATCAAAAGGCTTTATATAATATTTAAGTTTCATACAAGAGAAATATAAACAGAGACATAGCTTTTCTATGTTGCTATATCTGGTTTCTGCATCATTCAACACCCTACTTAAATAGTACACGGCTCTTTCGATGCCATTGCTATCTTCTTGTGCTAACATACTACCTATAGTAAATTCAGAGGTGGATATGTACAATCTCATGGGTTTTCCCCACGAAGGTGGAGACAAGATAGGAGGCCGAGTAAGATATCTTTTTATATTGTCAAATGCCTCTTGATGTGCTTCGTTCCATTCGAAAGCTTGTCCTTGCTTCAAACGAAGTAGCGGAGAGAAAGCTTGGGTTCTTCCACTTAAATTCGAAATGAACCTTCTTAAAAAGTTTATTTTGCCTAGCAAAGACTGCAACTCCTTTTTTGACGTAGGTGCTTTCGTTTCAAAAATGGCTTTGGTCTTGTTTTGGTTGATTTTAATGCCTTTCTTATGAACCACAAAACCAATAAAATCTCCAGCCTGCACGAAAAACGCACACTTAAGGGGATTCATTTTCAAGCCATGTTTTCTCATTCTTTCGAATGATTGGCTCAAATGATGCAAATGGGTTTCTGCAGATACTGATTTGATGACTATATCATCAATGTACACTTGCATAAAAGTCTCAATGAAATCATGAAAAAGCGAATTCATTGCCCTCTGATAAGTTTCCCCAGCATTTTTTAAGCCAAAAGGCATTACCAACCATTCGTAAGTGCCTAAGGCTCCTGGGCAACGAAATGCTGTCTTAGCAACATCTTCTTCAGCAATAAAGATCTGGTTATACCCAGAGTATCCATCTAACATACTTAAATACTCAAATCCTGTAGCCGAATCTATTAACATTTCTGCCACAGGCATGGAATACTCATCTTTGGGGGTAGCAGTATTTAAATCTCTAAAATCTATGCAAATTCTCAGAGAGCCATTCTTAATAACAGGTACTATATTTGCTAACCATTCGACATACCTTGTGGTCCTGATGAATTTGCAGCGCAACAACCTTTCAATTTCAGCTTTGATCTTTGTGAGAACTGCTGGTGCGAACCTTCTAGGGGTCTGTTTAATGGCCTTCTTGCCATCCTTGATTGGAAGTCTGTGTTCCACTAACTCCCTCTTCAAACCAGGCATTTCATCATAATCCCACGCGAAACAATCTTTGTTCTTCCTAAGGACTTCGATCACTTTCTGCTTGAGGCTTGAATTGAGTTTTGCGCTCACGTAAGTTATTCTTTTTGTGTTTTCATCTCCCAAGTTCACGTCTTCTAACGGATCATGCGCTAACATTTTAGCACCTGAGCCTGTGGGATCCCTCTTGAAGCCTAAAGGTTCTTTATCATAAATGGCATCTAGCCTTTGATCTATATCAACTATTTCTTGTTCCTCAAAGGGTGAGCCTTTTGAGCCATCCCCATATGTTTCGTTTACTTCTGCAGCCATACTATTTACTTCAGCTTCTAAGGCCGCTTTCCATTCGTTCTCAGCCATGTAGGCCGAAATCTTTTCGAAGAAGGAAGACTCAATCATGAGCAGGATTATCGAATTCCTAGCCTGCTGGCCGTCTTTGTGCAGCGCCTTCGACTTCTCCATCTCCCTTGATTATCCTTCGATCCTAATACATTCCATCATGGCGAAGGGTCATGTAATAATGTGCGTTCCTGGTCTCATTGATCTCATCATTAGGGGTACAATGAGCAATTTTGGCCAAGTGTTTGTCATAATTCCTCTTATCAACTAAGTTGACTGTTGTCATGAAGTAACTTTGGTCAGCTTCGATATTTTCAATAATGCCATCCTCTCTCCATAATACTAACCTCTGATGCATTGATGAGGGGACTGCTCCAACGCCATGGATCCATTCTCTGCCCAACAGCAAATTGTAGTTGGCTTTAGCTTCGATTACCATGAACATAGTGGGTCTGCAGCTTGATCCTACTGTCAAATCCACTTGAATTACCCCCAATGTGTGGCCTACTTTACCTTCATAGTTTGATAGTACCATATTGTGTGGTTTTATGTCAGCATCTTGTATCCCTAACTTCTTCAACATGAAATGAGGCATCAAGTTTACTGCAGCGCCTCCATCCACCAGGACTTTGGTCACGCCATGTGTACCAACTTTTGCTCGAATGAACAATGGTTTTAGGTGATTTTGCATGGCAGGTTCTGGGTACTCGAAGAAGGCATTCTGCTCTTCAACAGCCCCATTATCCATCACATAATAGCATACTGGCCTGTGTTTCATCAGATCTATTGCATCATCCTCTTCGTGCTCTTCGACTTCAGTCTCTTGCCCAAATTCGCAAGGCAACACAGATACCACATTGCAGTTGATGTTGAGTGAAGATTCCCCTTCTGATTCGAAGTTGTCAGTCAGCATATCCTCATCCTCTTCTGGACCTGGCGTATATTCCTTTGATTCATTTTGCTTTGTTTCAAAGAAAAGTCTCCTGCTAACCGGAGGTTGGTCCCTAGGTTGATTGTTTGGTGCAGGTTTGTTGGTGCTTGATTCCTCTTTGCCTTTGTTCAAAGCCACGCCTTTGTTTAACATAGCTTCTCTCTCAGCTTTTCGAACTCTTTGTTGCCTGCGCCATTGTGATCTTGACATAGGATTCTTTCCCTTGTAATTTTCCAACCTTACTTCTTCCCTTTTCGCCATATTGAACTGCCTTTTGTACGTCATGGCATGACGTGCATTTCGCTCATTGTTTCTCCACTTGTCTCTGCCCTTGTCAGATCTAACTTGTAGCCACTTGTCCGTTGGTGCATCAGCAGGAACTTTAAATTTTACCCTTCGAGCGCCTCTAGGATAAGGGCTATCAGGCCTTCGTTTGGTGTAATTGTTCTCGAAACGTTGGCCCATCTGACCAGTTTCTCTGTGGTTCCAACATGGGGAGAAAGGGGTTGTTTCGAAGGTTTCTGCTACCTTCTGATCATATACTGCAGAACACCTTGGACATATTAGGCATTTGGTTGCCCCTTTGTGACAACGAACTAAGAACCCCATAAGACTTTCTCCAGCCTTAGGGTAGCATCTGAACAGTTGATTATCCTGACGCCAGTTAACGCCTGTTCGTGCCCTTTGTCTTTTTTCAAAGTCTGCAGCAATTCTCTGATTACAGATGATGCTACATCTGGGACACAACATTATTGCAGCATTCTCCTTGTGGCATAGCATAAGGTAATCTTTGAGACTGGAATCCCTAGCATACATGTCTTCTATCTTGTATTTTTCTTTCTCTAAGTACCTTTCCATTTCTTCCATTTCAAAACAAGGTTGCTCCATGTTTACCATGTTAACATCCACATCTTCTCCCTTGATATCAGTATCTCCCCAACCTGTAGGTTTGATGTCTTCAATTCGGGTCTTTGAGCTTTCTGGGGCGGAATACCTCACCATGTAATCGAACTTTCTGCTGGGTTCCCCCAAAGTATCCCATATTTCCCTCTGAGGAGGAACTGGCAATGTGATCTGCACTTTCTCCAACTTTTGCCTCAAGCCTTCAGTAGCCTATGTCAAGTTTTGTTTCTGGTTTTCCTGGCCTTCAGTAGCCTGGATTTCTTTCGAAGCAATCAAAGGAACTGCTTTGATCGAAGCCTCTTGTCCCTTATGGAAGTCCTCAGTAACTTCCTTTTCGACCTCCACTAACACACAGTTCTCATCTTCGGTGTTTTCCTTATCTGATGGAGCGTCACCTTCACCTACTCCAACCATGTTTATCTCTCCAATGTATGCAGGTTCAGAGTAGTTGGTGTTAGCAACATCTAAAGGGTCATCATCCACCTTCATCTTTGGCTTGTCAGCAAACCTTAGTCTACCATCCTTGATTGCATTCTGAATCAGATCCCTGAAAAGAAAACATTGTGAGGTTTTGTGGCCTAAGAAACTGTGATACTTACAAAATCCTCTTTTCTTTCTTTGATCTAAAGGTGGTAATTTGACATTTAATGGCACTATTAGTTGGCCATCTTTGACAAGCAAATCAAAAATTTCATCACATTTCGTTACGTCGAAGGTATAAACCTTCTTTGGGAACTTGTCACTTTTCTCATTTTCAATAATTTCTTTCCCTTTTGTGGGAACTAGTAATTTACAGGAATAAGGGGGAGCCTGTTTCAATTCAGCGAGATCAATTTCGACCTCTTTGAATTCAGGGTAATCTTCTGCTTCCTCAGTTCTGACATAGGAGACCCTTTCTTTCTTGTTATTTTTAAAAACTCTGGCCTTCTCGGCTTTTAGTCTTTCGACTTGTCGAACCCTGTCTGCTAGTTGGGCCATATCCCTTAAGTGTTGTGTATCTAATTTCTTTCGAATGGAGTAGTCTAGGCCACCAGCAGCCATTTCGACTAACTCATGTTCAGGAACTACTGTGAAACATATAGACTTCAAGAGTCTGAACCTATTCAGATAATCATCTATGGGTTCAGTAAACTACCTCTTGACACTGGCTAACTCTTTCAGGCTTATTTTAGATTGTCCCATGTAGAATTGTTCATGAAATAATCTTTCCAACAGGGCCCAAGTATCTATGGACCCAGGAGGCAAAGTGGTGAACCATGTGAAAGCGTTCTTAGTTAGGGAACTTGGGAAATATTTAACCCTAAGGTCTTCGTTATTTGCTATGTCTCCTGCTTCGGTTAGATACCTGGCTATGTGTTCGACTGTTGACTCATTGGTGTCTCCAGCGAATTTTGTAAATTTAGGGACTTTATATCCCATTGGTAAATCAGTATGCATTACATAATCTACTATGGGAGAGGAATAGTTTGGCCTCCTAATTCCTGTATTGAGACTGTTTTGAGCCATAATCCTTTCTATCATAGTGGTTAAATTATTTTCTGCCAAGATGTTGTCATTTTAAATTCTATGAACGACTTCATCAACATCTTGGTGTCGACCCACCATGACAACTCCTCTTGGTTGTTCTTCTCGAAACTCTGGGACCTCTATCCTTTCGACCCTTTCCCCTGGCTCTATAACTCCCCTTTGTGGTTCTCGAATCACTGGGGCTTCTAAACTTTGTGCCCTTGCCCCCAAGTTAACCCCCTCTCTGGCTGGTCTATAGGGTGGGTCATCAGCAATTTGTTCTATGATGGGTATGTTCGCTCCAACCCCCGCCTGATTTTGCCTACGCCTTTCTGGCGGAGCGAAAAAATATGCTATTCGACTCATGTTGTCCGCGTTTTCTCTGTTGCTTACAGTTACGTTTTGTACTATTGGGGCAAAGATTTCTTGCATGGTTTGCGCTAACACTCCTATCATACTATGGTTACTATCATCCATTAATTGTCTAAAGGCCATCTGATTCTCCATGGTTAAGATAGGCAATGTATTGTGACCCACTGAACCTTGGGTATTTGTCATAAATTGGTTGGCCCCGGATCCGGATCCAAATTGTGGTGACGAATTTGATGTGGAATTGTGTAACCCTGCCATAAAAGATATTGGCATTCCATAAGAGGGATTTCTGTGTCTGTTACCATCGAAACCGGGTGATCTAGTTAGTGGGGTGGCGAAATGGGCTTGTGTCCCTGATGGTGGGACAAATCCCGCAAGATAACCAGTGGTCCCTGTATTTCCTAGGGTCGAACCGTTGGTTGTCAAGCCACTTGCTCCATTCGTGGCCACACTACTGGTAGAAGATGCAACAGACTATGCGTTCGTGGGGATCGTATTAGACGTCCCTGTCGAAACAGACGCATTGGTTCCTGTTCCATGTGGGATATTTTATTCCCCTTGTTGATTATTTGGATTAGACATCCCACTACTACGTTTTCTTCTGGGTAAAGGTTGATTACTATTAGTTGTTTTACCACTTCTAAGGTTCATATAACAGCGAAATCGATATCCAGAAAAGAACTTACGCAACAAGCTTATATCCTAAAAATCTTTACTTTCAACTTTCTTAACAACAGGTCCCACCGGGTGTGCCAATTTGTTCACAGTGATTTCTGGTGAACAACCGCTAGTCTTCCAAACTATCGAATAAACTTAATTACTGTTATTCAATCCCTCTGGTAACTTACAGGATCGACTAGATTGATCCTATGGAACATAGTTGTTTGACTAAGTCTAACTGTAAAACTGATATTTGTATTTAGGATTTCGAATTAAAACTGTTTCAAAAATATCCAATCCATTTCCATTACTAAACTGAACGGTTCGAAGGATGACTTTTGTATGGTATTAGGAATGTTCATGAGAAAATTTTAAAGACTTAAAATTTGATAAATGACACGATTAAATGAGTGGATATAAAAGGTACTAAATGTTCAGAGGGTTCGACCATAGGAAAAGTATTTACATGAAGAAAGGAATAAATGACTTCGAATACAAAGGCTTTAATGTAAAGGTATAAACATAAAATTGCTTGAAACACAAATGAAACGAAAGTGAAAGATAAAATTGGAAAATGTAAAGAACTTTCATTGAATTGTAAATGCTGGTGTTATCATACGTACATCTTTCGAGCATTTGTTTCCCTATCCATGCGGTCTTTTGAATGTTTATTGAATTTGTACAACAGATATGACACACCCCAAATTCTAACAATAAGACTTCTATTTATACTATTCGACCATAACGGTCTTGCTATCAAAATCTGCCACGTTCGAAGCATGCAGAGCATTGCTTCCCTCTAACCTCCACGCGTCTTCGAACACTCTTACGCATGTGTTTTTGAATTTCCAATATCCCGCTTACGTTTGAATTTCAAATGTTTTGGAACTTTTTGTTTCGAGTTTGTTCATAGGTTATTTCCAAAAATGACCTTCACAAATATCTTCTTATGATTATTTCAAACAAGGCTTTGGACTCACACTCCACAACTTATCATTCGAAACCTTAAACTCTAATATTTCCATTCGAAACAAGCATTCTCTTCCATTCCGAATCATCAAATCTGCCTTATCCAAACAAAACTCAACCATAGTAATTTCATTTCGAATCACAGTATCAAAATCTTCAGCCAACAACTGCAGGGCTTCTTTTCTGATTTTTGTAATTATTTAATGGATTGAACATGTTTATGAGCTGAACTGGTTTTTGTTAATTAGTTAATGCAGGTCTGTTTTTTATGATATTTGGTTATAATTTAGCAGGTCATGGGTTAATACATCATGCAGGTTTGGCAATGTTGTGTCAAAGGTCTATGTTTCAAATTGGCTTGAATCAGGAAGAATGTCAATGAAGAAAGTTGGAGCTCTAAAGGAAGAAATACAAAGTAGGATGATCATTTGAAGAAGGGACTATATCGTGAACGCGTGATAAAGAACAAGACTCACGGATACTTCTTTGGCTCATGGGAAATAGACTTTTAGCAAGATGTAGTAGCTTAGAATATGAATTTTTTGTGTAATTTTTCTTTGTATGTATACGGTTTTGTTTTAAACTTGTAATGATTTTGGTATTTGGAAGATGGACGTGCTTTCATATGGGACTGACTTTATGTGTGCTATAAGCATGTAAAGGAACCATGTACTTGTAATAGGATAAACCATGTATTGTCTTGTAAGAAAATTTGTTCCATCTTGACTTTCTAGCCTGGGCTTCTTTTCTTTTCCAATCTTTAAACTATTTCAAATCTTGAATGATAATAAGTTGGTTTAAGCATGACTTTGTAATAAGCTACATGATACCTTGAACTTGTATTTGAACTCGAGTGAATGAAATGCACTTGAATGGATTCATATGTCTTTTGAATGGGATTTGAAGAACCTTGTTTAGAACCTTAAATGATGTTTGATTATTTTAATGGACTCGAATCAATACTTGAATGATGAATTCCATGATGTTTGAATCAAGTTATGTACCTTTCATATTTCCAGCATAGTTGAACTCTAATTACATGCTTGAAATAATATTGTCAATCAAAATCTTGGCTTTATGTTATCAAATGGAAAATGAATCCAGTACTTTCACTAACCATGACGCTTGCCTTATAACTCAAAACAAGATATTGAATTAATACTTGGATCTTAATCAAATGTTACGTCGTGCTTGAATTTCATAGGAAAAACAAGATTCAATGTTGAAGTTCATATTGGCCACACCTTGCACTCCAAGCCAAAGACACCTCTTTGAATAAAAAAAACTCAAAACCTTAATTGGTTGTGTTGTGGATAGATGAATCCAAACTATATTCTCCTTGTGCCAAGACCATGGTCTACACCTTATAGTCCAAGCCACAAATGCACCTTGAATTGATGCAATGTGGATCCTCAAGAAAAATCTTAATGCACCTCTTGTATTGATTCTTGAAGCATCAATTTTGATGCCATAGAGAATCCATAAACCAAAATATTAGATCATACCAATTGATCACTTGGTAACACTGATTTCATAGCCCACATGACTGAACATATCGCCACAATGAATTCAAAATGAATTCAACTTTTAATGAGCAAAAAACCAAATCAACCTTCCTTCTTGCTAAAATTTTTAACTTCAAACTCAATTCAACCTCAAGATACAAGTATTAAAAGAATGATGCCTGGAGCATAATGAATCTTTAATTGAATTAACCAGTGTCAACACTATGGACATGAACCCCAATCAACTTAAAATTCATTTGAGATGTTGAGGCAATAAGACTCAAAGGATGCTCGAGATAGCCCATGAGATACAACTATAATCCATTGAGTCTTAATTGACGGGATAATCGTTCATAGTGAATATGAAACCAATGAACAACCAAACCCTAAATCCACACTTTTCCGCTTATAGAAGACTAGCCAGGAGAATCAGAAGAAACCAACCTTTATTTGATATGCACCACTAATCGTTGTAAAACCCTAATATTGCTACTTCACTGATCCTTTGAGCCCATGGTACTTTATTTTTTGAATGAAAATGCATGTCACGTTAGTAACTTAATGAAAAGATATGAATGTGATGCTAAGCCTAAGCCGAATATAAGTGCAATTAGGAGGGAAAAGTTTGGGGTGCAACATACAGTTAAAATCCAGGATGGTGGAATCACCCTAAATTCTCATATGGAAACAACCAAGGTCAACCGAAACTTTAAGCTACTCAATCTACCCAAGCACCACAAGTTCCCCCTGGTTTTACTGCACCAAACTATACAGTGGCAAATCAAAGCAATAATCAACTGGAGAAAATTTTGAAGTCTTTTATCCAAGAGACCAAGAACCAATTCATGTCACAAGGGGTGAGCAAAAAAAACCTAGAGAACCAAGTGGGGAAAATTGTCACCGCTTTGAGCTCAAGGCCCATGGGAACACTCCCTAGTTCTACTGAAACTCTGACAACTACATCTAGAGTGAAGAATGTTGAAACATGCAAGGTTATAAAGCTGAGAAGTGGTAAGGAGTGTGAATCTTCTTCAACAAAAGGCGTTGAGACAACTACAGTCATGCTTGAGCAAGACATGCCAGAAGAAAATAAGAAATCCAATGAGGAACCGACCTCAGTTGGAAACACTGAAGAAACAAGTGATCTTAATGCAGCTGGAAAGATATCTCAATTAGGAAATAAACCTGCAGTCTTGCCAGAACAGGACAAAGTTAAGAAGTTTTTTCAAGAGAGACCCCCGCCTCCTTTTCCTCAAAGGATTGGGAAGGAAAAATAAGAGCAACAATTTGGTAAATTTATGGAGATCCTCAAGCAGTTTCACATCTACATACCTTTGATTGAAGCCATTGAACAGATGCCCAATTATTCTAAGCTTATGAAGGACATGCTTACCAAAAGGAAAAGGGTATGAGAGTTTTCCACGATAACACTTACTCAAAAGTGTAGCCAGTTGGTTCAAGGCAACCTGCCACCTAAGCTTAAGGATCCAGGAAGTTTTACCATTCCCTGTAACATTGGGGATTCATTCTGTAGAAAAGCATTGTGTGACTTTAGGGATAGCATTAACCTTATGCCCCTATCTGTAACACCCCATTTTCCCATAATCATATTTGTAATAAAAATACACGACAGTTTCATCAGAGCCCACAATGGGATTTCACATAATTCATTAAATCCATAAAGTTTTCAAAATACTTTATTACTTCGTTTCTCCAAAATAGTTATTCGGCAGCGGAAAGATCAACATAAAAGTAATTAGTTGCCATTCTAGCCTTAACAACAAATCAAATTCCACATTAATTGGTCCATCATAGTTTTAAAAGAAGACGTGAAACAAATGAAATTTTTGCAAAACATAACGAGCCCCAAATATCTCATGTTACATATCAGAGCGACTCCTAAGACTCGATCCGGTAACAATTCTTCAAGCATTACTCGGATACCTGATTATCTGTACTCCCGAAGAGCACATACACAACAACACAAAAGGGGTGAGAATATCATTCAATAATTACACGGTGAAATGAAACATGCTAAGGAGTAGTAAATCACATTATACAGACAATCATATCTTGAACAACCGTCATTCACATCATACAACGTCAATTTAACATTTATGCAATGAAAATAGACCTACATCAACATGCATATGGTACCATCAAGGTGTAAGCCTTCAACATAATCCCAATTGGACAACAACAGAGCATAAGCCCTCAACTCAACGCCATTCCAAGCCAACATCAGAGCATAAGCCCTCACCAATGAATACATGCAACAACATAAAAGTCATACAACCACAAGGCATAAGCCTTCAACATAATAGCAATTTAGGCCATCCACATCATCATCATCACAATCATCATCATTGCCTCATAATGGCATCATAAGCAAAACAACATTGCAAGAACAACTCACCGCTTTGGTGTGACAAGGGGAAATTATTCCTATCCTAATTTAGGTACTAGAATCATAATCCTTATCACTTATTTTTATCCTTAAAATCATAGTTCATAGTGTAATCTACCTAATGCTTTGAACGACACATCAATCGGGTTCCTAAAACTAAAGTTATGGTCAATTCAAAAAAGTCCAAAATCATGTTCAACTACTGCCATCCATCGCTCGGCGAAGCCCTGTGTCGCCCGGAGAAACTGATTTTTCCTCACCCATTGCCCGACGACTCTAGGAAAGACACACTCTAGAGACTAGCTCCCATTCTACCTCCCTTCTTCCATATTCGCCCGGCAAAAGCGCCATCGCCCGGTGGCAACACCACGTCGCCCAACGATCCTCTGCGAACATGATTTACCTGTTACGATTCCTACACTGCATCAGTCCAATTTTCCTGCAATTTCACTACATTACATGTCCTAAAAAGCCATCTAAACATCTTATTTTACTATCTACCAATCCATTACAATGCACCACTTTTTGTACACCAATTACGGGTCTTTTTCCATTATCAAAACCCTCTAATCCTAATTTCTATTACTCATAGGTTTTAGGTTGAGGTTTCATGGCATCATCATCACAACAACAGAATTAACCAACAAAAATCACAATCATAATATCACAATCATGTATAATCATCCATAACAACATCAATCAATTCAACAAAACCAAATCATGCATCAAAATACACAAAAAAATCCTAAGAGGGAA